>CABPRJ010001931.1:538510-595681 GCA_902439185.1 Cinara cedri | reverse complement strand
CATCTTAATTGACATCTTAATTGGTGGTTAATTTTGTATAACTACCAAATACACTTGTTTCCACAATTATAATTTTTTAAATAAAACCACGTACAATTTTAAAATGTAAAGATTTAGTAAAAGAAAAAAGTGTCATGAAACATAATATGTATACGATTCTTTTAGATTTAAGAATTCAATTTAATATTATATAAAAGTCATATGAACTTATTTTAATTTTAAAGTACATCTATAATGTAACTGAATAATTTAATCGCGGCCGAGTTTTCTATTAAATAAAGGTTTTTTTCAGCTATTCTTAACTTGTTGTTGAATTTCTTGGTACATTTATTTTAATTGTACAAACTTTTCCTTTTCTAATGTAAATAGTAAAACATTTTTTACCTTTTCGTATGCAGTTTTGCAGTGTAAAATATTTTAAATCGTAATATTGCAATATTGTATTGTCGCCATCATCCAGTCATTCTAGGATAACGTAAGTATATCAATAGGTACATAAACTTGTGCACCAACGCCGAGAGCAGGGAAAACAATATTGAAAGTTCTAATGTGTTGATCTCGCCAATATTATCTGACTCGCTATTATCTAATAACACGGTAATATCTGAGCTGAGTTTGGGGGTGCTCCCCCAAACTACCCGCTATCTATCTATTTTTTAGTAATTACAGAGTGAAGCATACATAATAAAAGTTATTTATCTTTTGTGTTATTACAATGTAACATCTAACAATCAAACTCAGTTTTATTTTCTAAGAATACAATTTTCATTATAGAATTTTCAAAATAAACACTGCACCTAGAACATTCAACAAAAACTATTTAAAAAATTATATAAAATAAAAATAAAAATTTAGTCCACGACCCTACCGTTGATGTTTTGACAATTCGCTGTTGAAAATTAAATTTAACATTTCGTTATTGAAATTGAGATGTTGAAAAATTGAATTGAATTTGGATTTGATGGATTGTTCTGGGTAAGCTTAAAATTTATATTTTATTTTAAGTTTAACAAAATAAATAAATTGTTCATTCTTAAAAAAAACATTTTCTAAAATGAATGGAAGCCATTAAGAAAAAAATTAATTTCTACACTTTTAAGGAATTCATTAAATTAGGAAATTTAAAAGAGATGGAAAAGTATTCGGTTGATAATTTCTGTATTAATAAATCACAATTACGACCTCAGTTATGTGTTAATATAGATAATAAATATCATTAAAGCTTACCAAAGCTTTTTTTAAAATATTTTACTGATAACGAGTGTAGAACAATTAATGAATGATAAAATAAAATTACTATGTCCTGGAAAGATTTGATTTTCTTAACAATGGAAAAAAATTACAATTAATTGAGTTTGAATAAATATAGCATGTTGGTTTTTAATAGTTTATTTTAAATTAAAAATATTATTTAAATTTTTTTTTTTTTATTTTAATTATAACACATACAATCTGTAAATACACTTTTTACGATAAGCATGTTTGAGGAATTATATAAGAAAAAAAAAAATATTAAAAATAAAAAAGGCGAGATTGACATGAAGAATTAATCACCCAGCGGCAACACTTACTGGCTATAGAGGGCTATTACAGGTCACGGTTCCAATTACGCTTTAACCTACTAGGTGGATTACCTGGAATGGAATTGGAGTTTAGGGCACGGATTAATGGATTAGAGTGGTTTGTAAGATGCGCGCGGAAAAGTCTATAGGCATTTTTGGCTTCTTCATGGATGGTTAAAATTTTTAAGTCTAAGTGTAAAGTGTGGTTTGAAACGTACGGAGGAGCGCCTGTAATCATTTGCAGTGAGGTCGATTGGAATGCCTGAATTTTGTAAGTATTAGACTTTTTTGCTGCACCCCACAATTGGATACCGTATAACCAAATTGGCTTGAGAAGGGTTTTGTACAGTAGCAGTTTAGTTTTTAGGTCAGTTTTTGCTTGTCTTCCTATAAGTAGGAAGAGCGCTCTTCGTCTGGCATTTAGCAAGAGACGTTTCTGCTTAATATGTAAGGCCCAGGTAAGTCGTTTATCGAGAGTGAGACCCAAATATTTAACATTAGAGGAGGAAGGAATAACTTTATTGTTTAAATAAACTGGAGGTACTGTGGATTGTTTGAGAGTGAAGGTGATGTGGGATGATTTGCCATTGTTTATTTTAATTCTCCAATTGGAATACCAATCAGAGAGTAGGTTTAGATGGTTCTGCAAATATTGGCTGGCAAGAAATGGGTTTTTTTCGGAAATATATATAACTTTATCATCAGCGAAGTCGGCTACAGAAGTTTGAGAAGTGGTTGGTTGATCCGATGTGTATATGTTAAACAATATGGGAGAAGAGATGGCGCCTTGAGGAACACCAGCAAGGATTGGGGCCAAATTTGAGATTTCAGAGCCAACTTTAACGGCAAAGAATCTGTCCTCGAGATATGACTTAAAAAATAAANATTGAGTCAGTAAGGCGGTGTACCTGATGGATAGTGGAATGTTTGTCTTGGAAGCCAAATTGCGTGCAGGGGATAATTTTTTTGTCGTTAATTATATTGGATATTCGTTTTAGGATCATTTTTTCACACAGTTTTGCAAAGAAAGGAAGTAAGCTTATTGGACGATAAGATGATGGAGTATCGGGAGGTTTGCCAGGCTTGGGAATTAGGATTATAAGGGATACTTTCCATTGAATGGGCAAGTACGAAAGCCTCAAGATAGAGTTTAAGATGTGGGTTAGGTGAATTAATGCCATCTTTGGCAGTTGTCGAGCTACCTCAGCTGTGATGAGGTCTATACCGGGTGACTTTTTCAGTGGAAACGTATTTATAAAACGAAGAACCGCACCTGGTGAAAAAGGTTTGGGGGCGAGATAAAGTGGCAGGGCTGAATTAAGAGAGTTTTCAATTGTTTCCGAGAAGGTGACGTTAGAAGTTGGTTGGTGAGGCTTAAAAACTTCCGAAAGGTGAGAACAGAAAAGTTCAGCTTTCTCTTTATCTGATTTGCACCAAGTACCATCGGATTTTTTTAAGGAAGTTGGGGCGGACTTTTGTTTTAAACAATTACGTGTTGCTCTCAAGAGCGAGTTGTCCCTGGTCGTTAGGGATGCAATCCAGTTATTAAAGGATTCGTTCCTTAGATGTTGCAGGATACGTTTAAGTGACCAGGTTAGCTTATTATAAATACTTTTGTCAGATGGGAGTCTTGTTCGTTGCCAACGGACTCTGACTCTCCTCTTTTGGGTTATTAGTTCGCGGACATATGCAGGAATCAACAACTGGTTAGAGCTATAATTTTTCTTCCGGTGGACGGTAGAGTTCCACGCAGCTGACTGGATGATTTCAGTAAAATCAAGAACAGCATCATCGATATCACTTGGACATTTCAGACTTATATTTAATTTTATTCTTTGATTAATTATATCACGTGTGTTAGTTTTTCTTTAGATCAGAATAGTCCAACACTTAATTCAGGATTATAGTCAAGATTTAATTGAGGCGGTGCTATATTTGTAGCTGATAGGAATTTATTTAATCTATGTTTAGGTTCTTTAAAGATATTCAACATCCAGTTTTCAAGTAGGAATTAAGATCAATTTTAATAGAGCAAAATATGATGGTGTATTGTGTGGATTTCTACAACCCCAGTAGTATTAGCTGTTGGAAATGTTATTATTGAGGATTTTAAGATTACGATGTTACCTGTGGAATATCAAGAAATGTATAATTTTAAATTAATAAATGAATTAACAAAATTATTTCATAGAAATAACGACATAGTAAATTTTAAATCTTTGCAATGTACGGATGAAATCAATTTAAGTGGTGAAACATTCATGAGAAATATTGCAAGTACATATAGAAACCTTTTTTAATCTATTATTTCCAAATAGTAGCTTTCCAAGCAAATGGACTAGATATACAATGAAAAAAAGGTTCTACTTTTGTTCACTGTATTTTTAAAGAATATTTTGCTAGAGATTGATGAACCGAGATATCCACAAGAATCATTAAATTTAGAGTGGAAAAGTGAAAAATGTTCGCTTGTTTATGATATGTATATGTCATATAAGAAAACTTTCAATAAAACACATCAAGAACTACCACTGATGTATCTTTCTCATAATGATCTTTAATATTCAAGACCAATGAATGTATTAAATCTTACTAGACAACCTGATAATGTTATTGGAAATAGAAATAATATTTTTTTTGACGTAGAATTTAACGAGGATGTACCAAGTGGTACAATTTGCCATATATGTATAGTTTCAATTTCTAAATATATAAATGGTATTGTTCAAATACAACTAGAAAAAACATCTAAAATTATAAAAATATTCTATTAAGAAAGAAAAATGAATTTATTATATTAATAAATATAGACAAGGAATTTTTAGAATAAATACACTGTCATAAATGTAATAAGAAAACTAAAAATTTTTACCAATCAAGGTTCAAACAACAAATGGGCTTTCGAGAATTTCAAAAAAATGTTTAATATGTAATGCAAACAAAAGTAAATTATTAAAACTCCCGTAGAGAAAAAAATAGAAAACAAAATGAAATTTGAAAATATAGGAGAACAAGATAAACTATATATTGCAAAAGAGCTTCGTAAACCTTTAAAATTTCGACTTTCAAAAAGGGGAAAAAAACACATGGTATTAGTGGGCCGTAGATTTAGTTATAATGAGAAATTATGGTGATGGAAATTCAGGTTATTTGTATATGTTGAATTTTATAGATACTTTTTCAAAATTTGATTTGGCTGAATCTCTTAAAAAACAAGATGGAAAATATGTTACTAAAGGTTTTGAAGAAATAATAAAAAGAGCTACATTACAGAAATACAATTTACCTCATACTGATAAAGGAATAGAATTTGTAAATTTACAGTTTAAGGAAATGTTAGCAAAATACAATATCAAATTATATCATACACAAAACGATGAGTAATTTGTAATTGTTGAACGTTTCAATAGAACTTTAAACAATAAAATGAGAATACCGTTTGAAGTTCAAAAAAATAAACGATGGGTTGATATTTTACAAGGTTTATTGAACGAATATAGTTTCAAGGATATTCATCGAACAATTGGAATGATACCATTTGAAGTAAACAAATCAAACGGAGAAAAAGTTTTAATTAAATTTAAGATTAATGATAGCGTTGAAATAAAGAATTTGATAAAAACGTTTGATAACAAATATAAAAATAATCTCTCTAAGTACTTTCTTATACCTATTTTCTTTAACAAAAATTGCCATCGTTATATATTGGAGCAAAATTTTTATTAAAAAAGGTGTTCACAGGAAAAAAAAGGCCGTTATATATTTTAACTAATACATAAATTTCTTATATTTTCCCGTTTTCCTTCGTTTTTTCGGTTTTTCAAATTTGATGAGAAAACTCCTGAGAATATCAATAACTGATCTCTTTAAAGTNCCTCCTCACACTGATTTTCTTTCCGAAAAGTGTTACACTTAAAATTCGGAGCAAGATTTCTGGCAGAAAAGTTACGCACAGTCGCACATATAATGTAAAATAAAATGTAATGTTATTAACTGTCTTTACATAATTATTTAATATTATTTTATTATTTTTGAAACAAATAATATATAATAAATAATTCTAATGCTGTTACTCGCACGTATAGGGATTTGTTCTCTTGACACGACTATCGGCTATTAACTGTATAAAATCGTCCTCTACATACTGGTTTTTTGTCAGTTTTTCACTTTTATTCTTTCCAATTACTATATCCCTGAAAAAATGCCAAAAATGCCCAAAAGGAAATCCAATATTGGCCGCTCAACGCGAGAGGCAAAATATTAGGATGCCATAGAGAAAGTGAAACGATTAGCAAGCGACAATTAGCAACGCGCGTGTACCGTATTATGTACACGCGCGCTTTCCCGCTGACGAGTGTCCCCACTTCCTGGTAGGTCAGGTTAAGCTTCACTTACGTTGAGCAGTTCAGCAGAATTGGTTTTGTAATTTGATCTATTTTTTTGTTTGGTTCTAGCACGTGGAATTTCAATTTCTGCGCCAATTTTTTCTGTCATATTTAAGGAGCTTTTAAAAGAACATTGAAAACGATATCTGATCGCTCTCTATTATTATTAAATATAGTCAATAAATCTTGAATATGATTTGAACCGAGTATAAATCCATAGATTTTGCATGCAGTTAATTTTTAACTGGTTTTATGTGAGCTGAATATTTGGATATGTTATTTAAGGATATAATAAATTGTGAAGTTGATTTCTCATATGATATTTGGTAAGATTTTGTGCGAGTAGTGGTGTTAACTTTGAATTATTTTTATGATCAGATGCTTTTCTAGAACTGACTTAATGTTGATAAAGTTTACGGGAAAAATGCGAATAAATTTATATTTTGGAGACCAGTGATTATCACAAAAAAGTGGTATATTTGTAACCAGTTTTCGACGAAATAAACTTTCACGGGAAAAATTAATAAGCTCTTTAATAACTCCTATAGTATTTTGTATTTCTTTCACAACATTCAAATAATTTTCAACCAGATCAAGTCTATGCAAAGCACAAAAAAAAAAAAATGTTGCTTTAGAATATTTGTTACAAATTACTTTTTGAACTCTATTTTCCTTTCCAGTCATTACTGAACACCCGTCAAAAACCAAGCCAACAAGTTTATTTATGTCCAAACTGTATTTTTCAACAAAAGTCAAAACAGAAATAGCTATACCATCTGCATATAATGTTTATAGTGCACTAAATCCTATGAATTATTCTCTTATAACCTTTGAACTATCAACATAACGAAACATAATCGAATGTTGTTCAATGCCAACAATATTAAATGCAACATTAAATTAAATGCATTAAATGTTATTTCATAAAATATTTGTAGTATCTATGTGATGTTTATAGGTTTACCACAAATTATTTGTGATAAATAATCTCAGGTAAAATAGGTAACTAATACGAGCTACGGACTATGACCTATCTATGTTGTTAATATATGATAGCAATCACGTATTTGTATATTTATTTTATATTAAAAGTAGTTTCCAAAAAAAAAAAAAAAGTTGTCTTAGTAATTAAGTAATATCATGGTAATATTTATTGAACTTCAAGTTTATATAATAAATTCAACCCAGGTAAGGCGAGTGCCCTATATTGCTTCCTAATGGGCACCCATGATTAAATTTCCCTCTATATCCTACTTTCCCAACTTCTTATCTAAAACAGTGGCCCACCTATCATACGAAGTATGACCGTGTTTTTTCGTTTTACACATATATATTAAAAAATAATTAATATAATTTCTGCTATAGGCGTGATCCTATGGGGCCCCTTTTTTAAGAATAAATCTCAAGGCCCCCGGCGATTACCGGTTATACAGGTGATGCAGACCATCACAGCTACGATATGCCCATATTATTAAATAGACGTCCTAGGATTCCTAAATCCGTATCTTTTAAGATACAACGTGAATAATTTATAACCTCCTCACTAACCAAAAAAAAATCACACATATTTATAAAACAATAATAACTTCTGCGCTTTACTCAGGATCTAAAAATTGACTAACGTTTTGTTTCATTATTATTCACTAGAATCGTGTCTACGGTTATTCTATAATGTAATAATGCATTATTATATACCAATTGGATAGGGCCATGCTTATATTTTATTGAAAACGGTTAAAAGTGGGTTTGCACGCAGTCGGTTGGCTTTCATTATATTGTACAAATGAAATTTTAATCCAATATGATTCTCGGCTAGCAGAGGCTTTAGAACGTTTTAACGTCATCACGTGTCTACGTTAATAATATATCAGCTTACGCCATGGACCGGAGGCGGTATTTGCGAAAGTGTCAAAAACGAGATTATATTTTAATAAGATTTTATTTTGATCGCAACAGGCAAACGAAATATAATGAAAACCAGATTTTAAAATTTTTCATAACACCAATTGGATTTGTAATACGTCATTTTCAATTTTGTTGTATATATTTCACTGATTTTACACAGAGGCATCTTATGGACAGTGCGAGGTATACATTTTTACGTTTAAAATCTAATATTTTAGAGTAATTTGGCCCACGCCTGCACGCAAATTGCTAAAATTACGGATAGTGGAATGCGCATTACTGATCTATACACTATTTTATTTTTTAATTAATATTTTAATTTTATTTTGATTCAAAAAAGATAAATAAATAATGTGAAGGGAAAAAATCCATAAAGTATTTAAGTGCTGAAGAAGATGACACCGAATATTCTTATAATGAGGGATTGAGGTTGATGCTTTTCTATTGTGTAATACAATAATTTATTATATTTTCAGAGGAACGATATTATATAAGTAATTTTTGTATTTTTGTATTTTTTTTTTTTTAAATTTTGAGGGTTGATTATCGAAAGTACATAATTATTAAAAAAAGAGTACAATCTAAGGAAGGGCGAACCGTCAAATAGATTTCAAGGGAGAAACGAACTCTTTGTCGAGAACTCGTACTTGCGATCGTTATCGTAATCGGCGTAATTGTGTATGTGCGATCATGGATGTCGGATAATGCATGGAGTAAGGACGAGGTGACTGCACATAATATTTTTGTAACAGAGTATAAATANGGATTTCATCATTCTCACACTGATATCCTTAGGTAGATATTAATAATGTTTATTCGTTAATCCGTATCTAAGTACGTCACGATAACACGATTTACAACCGTTCTTTTTTTTTTTTTTTTTTTACAACGTTCATAAAATATTTCATGACAATTATTGATATTTCGACAAATGTATATCTAGCTATCTAGACGATGTTATATCGTATATTATTCTTTTTGTTCGTAGAACTTAGTAAGGGAAATTTTGGGATAAGTGATTCCAAAACTGTCTTGATAAACGGCGAGAAGGCTTTAATAATAATGAATAATTGTGCGATTATGGCTTTCTGACGATCACCGGAATTAATGCTCGAAAGTATACGCAAAATGTGCAGGGTTCGGGAACATGGCAAACAAATTTACTTAAATATTTAAACATCAAAAATATAATTAGGTATTAAATATAATTTTGAAAACAGATTTGTATTTGCTATCATATTTCAAAATTTGTATCACACTATCATAGCATCTACACAATACTGGTTGTTCAATTAATAGAGTGTGTAACAACATGAAAATAGCAACAAAGATTTGTAATTGTTACTACAATATTTATTCGTTATAAAAACTCTTAACAATTTGTTTGTACAATTTTTTTTTTTAATTTCACTACTTTTTATCGTCTAAATCTTACATTCTCGTCTAATTTAAAAGTAAAACTTGATTATTTTATTTTAATTGTATAAGGGAAGACCGAGGATAATGGAGACGAGTGCAGCCAATTTTATAGATAATTGAATCTGTAATTGTATATCTGTAAGCAAAAATAAACCATTGCTTACGAAAAAATGATTCTGAGCAGAGTTCAGTTGATATTGATGCTTCGTCAACAATATATATGCCATATTATAGTAAAATAATTTTATAGGCTATATACATTTTTTTTAATAATATTTTTAATTCTTAATACCGATTTTTTCAGTTTTTCTATTTTTATTCTCAGTTTTTCGCATTTTATGAGAAAACTTTTGAGAAAAATCGAAAAACGACTTCTTTAAATTACCTCCACAGTGAAATTTCCTTTTAGAAAAATCGCTATCCTTAAAAATTGGAGAAAAGTTGTTAGACAAGTAGTTCTCAGAAAAAAAATTATAATATTATACAAATATAGTTCGATCATTTTCCCGTATTTTTTCGGTTTTTCGCATTTGATGAGAAAATTCTTAAGAAAATCTTTAAGGTACTTCCCCACAATGATTTCCTCTCAGAAAAGTTATTACTAGTAAAATCGGGGCAAGTCCTCTGGTAGAAAAGTTGTCCATAGAAAAACAAAATAAATAAAATAAACATTTTTGTAAAACTATAATATTTTTCGCTCCACTGAGAATCTAGAAGTTCTCTGTATACCGAATAACTATCTCGAAAACTATTCACTGCTGGTACAGTGGCATTGTCGTTGTTAAGTCTGGTAGGCCCGAGCCTACCCACTTTTTTCGGAAAATTAACACAATTTTAAAATCAATAATTCGTATTAGTAGTCTTTTTATATTCAAATATTTATATTATTTTATCTGGCCTACCCAGAAAAATAGATACGCATGTGTGCTGGTAATGCAGCGACGATCAATCGTAAACGAAAAACAATCGCTCAGAAAATATTTCGTAACACACAGTAATATTTAAGCCCATTTATACGAACGATTGTTTGTCGAGGGGATTCGTCGTCGGTCTTGTTCAAATAATATACCCGTACCTATTCAATAACATCGTTTGTGAACGTAAGGGTTTTACAATTGGTTTTTTATGATACTTACGATGTATAGTGTGTGGCGTGATGATGGATTTCGTTATGCCTACAGATATTGAGTACATAACAAATAGTTAGTAAGAATAATAAAAATAATAATTATTATATGCGTTAATCCCTTTAGGTATCATTGATATCGGTGTTTTACAATGTTTGAAGTGTTCTCGAGATATTTCGTGACTAGATGATATTAACAATACTATGTAAAACGATTAACTAAAACAAATAAAAGACGTCCTAGGATAATGGAGTGCAGCCACTGGTAATTCAATGTATAACTGTAAGCAACGATACAAACATTGCTTACGCAAAAACGATTCTAAGTGGAGGTCAGTTGATAGTGATGTCAACAATATATATGCCATATTATAGTAAAATAATTAAATAGGCTATATACATTTTCTTTAATAATATTTGTTTAATGTTGTACCGATTTTCCCGGTTTTTCCAGTTTTTCACATTTGCTGATAAAACTCCGGGAAAAATGGAAAAACGATCTTTAACGACTTTAAAGTATCTTCCCCGTAAAATTTCCTTTCAGAAACATTGCTGTTGTTAAATGTTGGAGCGAAATTGTTGGTAAAAAGTTCTCCACAGAAAAAAACTTCGTAATATTATACAAATATATTTCGTACATTTTCCCATTTTTCCTCAGTTTTTCTTTCGGTTTTTCGCATTTGATGACAAAACTCTTGAAAATATCGAAAAACTACCTCTTTAAGGTACCTCCTCACACTGATTTCCTTTAAGAAAATTTCCCACTGATGAAAATTGGAGAAATTACTCTAGTAGAAAAGTTATCTACAGAAAAAAAAAAATAACTTCTATGTAAAATTATAAGCTTCTTCGCTCCACTAAGAATCTAAAACGCGAATTTCAAATAAACGAGTAGATATCGAAAACCGTCAAATTTGGAAAATTTGAACGGTAAAGAGTTCTGATACTCATACCGAATAGCTTAACAATTTATTTTTTTCGGTAAATATTTCTCATCACAGTGTCTGGTTATATTCTAATTTTTGATGCCTAAAAAATTCCAGTGCAGAGAAATAGGGCACGGCCGTGAAAGGCCCCGATGCCCGAAAATGCGTTTTTGGCAAAGAACTAAACTGAAATTTTTTTAAAAAGTATAAAAATGGCCATAGAACAATAATTAACGTAAGTGTATTTTTTTAGGAGCCCCTCTAAATTCGGCCCTAACTATAAACATAAATGAACTTAAGTGATAATTTTAGTTTTCCCAGCAGATTCATTTTTTTTTCACTAATAGTATTTGAGAAGTTACTTAGTAAAGTGAAAAAAAGCCTGGTGCTTCTATATACTGTATTTTGTTTATTTCCAAATAGATAATAATATCCTTTCTCGAGTATCTAACGTTTAGGACCAGGTGGTCGAAAAAAAACTTAATTGTCAAATGCTCTTATCTTTAATGCCTTTATACACATCTTAAATGCGGTTAGTGGTAAACATAATAGTAATGGTATATAAGTACTCCCAGATCGGCAGTAAATATTACCAGTGCCATAAATATTATGTTTTTTCGTCCAGTTTTTTCTCTTAAATAATACACGCGGTTGATTACAATAATTTACCTCGGAGTTATACCCAGCGGATAACGGTAGATGGCGTGAAAGAGAGGAGGGGGGGAAGTGAGTTAGGAACCTCAACAGTAAAAACGAACGTAATTTAAAAAAAAAAAAAACCGTACAAATTTTGTCGGCGGTTTTTTATTTTTACGTGAATTCTTAGCACTAAATATTGCACTTGGATAATTTACGCTCCTGTGTATGTATTTTATATACCGTCAAAACTTTAAGCACTTAAAATACTTTACCAATATAATATAGGTGCTATTAAAACTTTCGCGTCGGCTTTTTGTCTGAAACCCGCAGCCGATGCAGTAAAACGTGAGTTAATAAAGAAACAGTCGCGGACCGATCGTAATTAACTGCAGTTTCCGCGGCGAGGACAAAAGTTCAGCATTACTCGTTTGAAATATTGCCGCGACAGGGTTTCTCGAGAAGTGCGAAAACGTTGACAATAATAATATATCGTTTAATTAAAATTAATTCTAGACGTTTCAGACAATTCCGGTCGCCGAATTGATTAAGCGATGTTAATGTATTTGGTTTATAGATGTATACGGCAGCATTGGGTTTATTGATTGTGTTTGATTACAAGCCAAGCGTATAGAATAGTAATAAAACGAAGGGGGGGGGAGGTGATAGATGGGGAGAACTCATTGAAAATAAATTCTATTAATTTCAGGCTGTGACACTATAATTGCTGCGATACAATAATTTCGTATCGGATGTTATAATATTATATTAATACGACGGATTAAAATTGTATCGGCATTAATATCGGTTACAATATTATTATTAATGAAATACCAATCGGAGCATTACAAAATCGAACCGTCGGCGTACACGCGAGTGACATGATTAAGACGGGTCGGTTTTTGTTCACTTGCCGTTTTCCGCATTTCCGTCGCCGTAGCCGTTATTTTTGTAAAATCGGATAAAAAAAAGGTCCGAACAGAGTAATTAATAATCGATAATAAATAAACTACAAAGCAAAATATAAATATGAAAAACGTGAAGGTACATTATGAGTTACCTCCGTAATGATAAATTATAAGTGATAACATAATATTATTCACGTATTATAATCAAATGTTTACTATAATTTAAAATGTATAGTGTACATAATATAATGTAATACTATATTTATTGTTCATTATTTTATGTATATTGCTGTTTTTAATGACATCAATGTAAAATATGATATTATTTTGCATATTCATAATTTAAAGGTGAGCAGTTTTTTAATAAATATAATTTAAAGCTCTATTATACCCTTAACTAGGCCTGACAATACCGGTTTTAAGCACACTGTCCCAATATTCACAGAGTATACAACCGGCCGTGACAATATAAAATGCCTAAAATAATTTTCGTGTCTTGAACAAATGTTCAGTTTTACAGAAACCAATACAATTATTATTTAGATAGGTATTTAGTATTTTAGGCTTTTTTCCGTTTGAAATAATACCATCGGCAATTAGGTATTCTATTGCATTGATTGCAAGCTTAAAACCTTCATAGAGTATTTTAATTTACATCATATTTTCGGTTTTATCCTTTTTTAATTTCATACATATGAGTTACTATTTTTACGAATTATAATATAACAATTATAATAATCTAAACATTTCTGATTGAAAGAGCTCATTAAACATTTAAAACTTTTATGAATAAGTAAGGAGAATATGGATTGTTTTATTTTATAAGGCGTGGTCACGTCATGTATATTATACTGCACACAAAGAATTGAGATTATCAAAATAATTGTAAGCCGTATGTGACTTAATTTGATAGTTGGAGCGAATATACTATCTCATACAATTTAATATCCCGTTTTTAATCTCAATGTAGTAAAAGCCATAATATTATATTGTAGTTACGCTGAAATAGGAATGTTAGAGAAAAGTAAATTTTCAATTTAACGGCTACCCAAAAATCTGGCGTATGTAATTAATTAATCAAGGCCGTTGTAATTTATTATTAATTCATATGGTATTTTATTCGTTATATTCACGGTCGTGTCTGAGTTGTACACTAGACCAATTTCTGACTGTTTTTTTATTTTTAAACTAATCAATTCACTCGGTTTTTCTCCTTCTCACATATCTAAAAATTAAGTGTTAATACAATTAAGAACTGTAGCCACTAAATTCAAACACCGAACGCTAAATAAATAACGTATTTTTTTTAATTTTTTTTTGGCCTGTGAACTTTTTTTTATTAGTAATTTTGTTCTAATTGTAAAATTACAAGAAACCTATTTTATCGAATTTTTGATTTTCACTGCAGTTTTCTTTTTAATAATTCGACAGAACTGGGAAGAAACGTAAAAAAAATGGAATATTTATGGTTTTAATGTATTTTTTTATTTTCAATTTTGTTTGTTGTAATTTAGTTTAAAATAATCGTAAGGGTCTAAGTATTGCACAAAATAATCTTATTTAAATTTTTAAACGAGGTAAATTTATCAAAATATTCTGATGTTTTTGAGTTATCTGTAATTATTCAACATTTTCGAGGATTTTAGTTTTTATAAATTAGGTAACATGTGAATAAACTTGTTTGACTAAACATTAATGTTTGAATATATCATGAATTTCATTATAAAATGTGGTACGGTGTACCTACTAGTGGCAAGAAAAGTTGAGCATAATATATTGCAGATTTCTTTATAAACATTTAAAATCAAAATTTGATAAAAATCCTAAAAATGATGTCATTTCCATACATGTAGGATCTACATATTACAAAATGACTTATTCCTACATTGTAAGTATAACTGAACAGATTTTTTTTATTTTCTAAAAATCGATGGAAAATAATCGAAGAGATCTGAAATTTTCAATAAATACTTTCTTATGATAACACTTTCTATAAATGATTTCATTTTTAATATAAATATCAAAAGATTCCAACATAAAACATTATTGGCTTCATTAAAACACTCAAAAATTTTGTTATAAGGTTCATAACACTAATATCGACATTGATTAGGTTTTTTTCGGGGGAAGGGGAAAATAATTATGCATCGATTTTTCCTTCTATCAATGTTCAACTTGCTTCGGTTATTATCTCTCGCTCACACTACGTTCAGAGTCTGCTGTGTTACATTTTCCAACAGCAATTATGTACCCTTATAATGTGTTCTTAATGCGCCCTTAATCGAGTGCGCCACAAAACTTCATTAATTTCAAACTTTGCCACAACTCTGTACATTTATTACTAAAATACCGTTAAAACCCTATCTGTATAGTAAGTTTTCGGTTCATTTTCGATTATATACTTTGTTAATTACGTAGCTGTTTTCGCGTAGGTAATTTCGTTTAGTTTAATGTTCCCTATTGTCTATAAATTTTAAATAAAGAACTCTACCCTTTGTTTTAATTTCGCATACAATTGCGCAAAGAAACTGTTGTGGTATTTTTAATGGCAATAAATGGAATTTTCCAGTCGTACAGTCAACAATAAGATTTATTTATTTTATTTATGCCAAGAACAGTACCTATATATATTATCCTAGACTAAACAATACAAAAACATGACCGTCTACTATTTACATAGCGTTTTTAAATTAAATTTTATACTCTGAGCGAAGCGAAAAATGTGTTTAGTATAATAAATTATGTTTTATCTTTTTGTTTATCTGTAAACTCAATTTCGCTACACTAAAAAACTTATCAGGAACTTTTTTGGAAAATTTTTGATGTATTGAAGGGGTCATTTTTTTGGTTTTTCTTGTAGTTTTTAAAACAAACTGGAACACTTATATTTATACATATTTATATAACGTAATATTTTGTATAATTTTTTTATTGCCTACTTGATTGCTTCGGCATCATGGGAATAAACACTACTAATATACTCATTACAATATTTCATTTGGCACGGTTTATCGTAATGTGCAGATATAAATTAAATTACTTTATATAATATTTTCTTTAAACCATTTCCATCTTAAAATAGTGACACGCCCGTCAGCAGTATCTTTTTAATCGATACTCAAAAACTCTTAATAATGTAGGAAGACAACAGCCGACAGATAGATAAAAATTGAATAGGATAATGGGGACGAATGCAGCCACTGCTATAAGTAATTTAATCGAAAAAGTCCAAACATGTATAACTAGCATAAATAGCTTTAAAATATTATCATATTTTTCAATAGCGATCGAATGTGGTTATATGCACCTAGTATTTACTAGGTGCCTATTTTACCTAATCGCAAGGCTGGATCTAGTGGGGGTGGGGGCAAAATGTAGCAAATAATAATCGGAGATATTAACAGTTTTTATTCATTCACAGAAACCTTTTTTGGAATCATACACAAATTATTTATATTTTTTCTAGTTTCACCTAATATTTTACTAGATAACCTTTATTTATATTTGAACGGTTGCATTGTTTTGGGTACTACAAAGGGGGTCTTCATATCAGAAAGCAGTCTAAGCATTAAATTTAAAATTGTCTAATGTCATAAAAGTATAGTAAATAAATATATAAATAAAAAAATTTGTTTATAAAAATAAAAAATAAATAAATTCGTCTCCTGGAATATCAGAGTCGCGTTTTACATTTTGACTGTGATGAATTTTTAATTTGGAACCGGTCGTAATCATACTTAACATAATAGTCCAGGTTACTCATTTATCCATGTTTTATCTTAATGAATTAATTATTTGTATATTTATTTACGAGTATTAACCATTTTGATAATTTTATTTTACTTTATTATTTTCTTAGTCTTCAGAGAGTTTGTTTTATTAAATCAAGAAGCATTTAATGAGTAATTTATAGAGTAAACATAATATTGCAAAGTTCAAAAATAACGATTGATATAGCTGTTGAGCATTAATATAGGGTAATAACATTTTTTGAAAAGTTTAAGGAAGATGGAATTAATAAAATATTTATTGAATCAGAAAGAAAAATTGAAATGTTAGGTATTCTAAACGAGTTTTGAATCTGTAGATTATGTAAGAAAAATAATATCGGGATTAAAATATTATTTTGAGCCTGTGAAAAATATTATATCTAAATTTTAATTTTAGATGGTAAAATGTTGTATAAATAACATTAAGTGATGTAAAAAAACATTCAATTAACTAACGTAAAATATAAAAAAAGACTTAAAATTAAATTTATAAACGAAATTGAATGTTTTAAATAACATAATTTTGCATTAGACAACCCATTAAGATATGGAACTTATATTGAAATTTGAAATTTTATTTCTAAAAATAATCTACAAGATGCCTATACTAATATTTAAATAGCATATAAAATATTTTTAACTTTACTAGTGACTTCAACAGTTCAGCATCTTGTGAATGAAGTTTTAATAAGTAAAAAATAATCTAATTTTTCTCATTTATTGGAAAAATTCCCGGGAAAATCAAAAAATGGCCTCATTAAAGTAATCCCTAGATTTTCTTTCAGAATAAGTTCTACACATTTAAATCGGAGTAATATTTCTAGGAAACAAGTTGATCATAGATAAAAAAAAATTAAACAAAAAACCAAACATCATTATAAAACCAATACCCTCTTCGCTCCACTTCAAATCTGAAAAGGGCGCCCATTTCATATTGTGCTCCGGGTAAAATAAATGTTCGATCCGGCCATGCCTACTTGGTACTCGTATTATTTTATTATTGTATTATACAGTTGTGTAATACATGTCGTTGCGTTCAATAAAATTAAAATAACCATGTACCTACGCGCTTAACATATTGATATATAATCGGCGTAATTGTGTATGTGCGATCATGGATGTCGGATAATGCATGGAGTAAGGACGAGGTGACTGCACATAATATTTTTGTAACAGAGTATAAATATATTATAATATTTGAATTAAACGTAGGCACTAGTCGTTTCACATGGCTTTGCCCGTGCACCGTATTAACTGAGAAAAAATTTTCATAAAAACTACATGTCGCCCCTTGCTTCACCGTGACTCGCCGTTTCCACCCCAAATCCTCGCGAAATTATTGGTCTCATTTAGTTTGAGTCTTGTAAGTCTGAGAGAATAATTATATAGGTATTGTGTCACAAAAACTCGAATGAGTAATGTACTAATATTAATAGTGCATTGTTTAACATATAATATACAGAGTGTACACAATTTTATTGTTACAGCAATTATTCTCTCCTATATATATATATAATATATAAAATAATTTATAATGAAATATTTGTATTAAAAAGTGTAAAATAAAATTATGTGTTGATTTTAAATTCCTAGACGCCCTTTTGTAGGGGATTTTAGAATCAACTATTGAAATTCAACTATCAATTTATATTTAAAATTCCAAAGAAATAATACTATGCTCTTGTGTGGTGGCACAGCACGGCGCACGGTGTCTGAATAGTATTCCACTACTCTCTCTTCACCTAAAGAGTAGAATATCTCGTCAATAGGTTGACGGAATGTAACAATGTTAACTTAGTTTCAATTTATTTTGAACAAATACTCCATCTATGCATAGAATTTTGAGCTCAATGAGACTTTTAGGTTAGTTCTTTGAAATTTTCTTTAAAATTTGGTAAATATAAACTCCCCAATTTTCGCGTACTTTAAATACGGTTCTCATCCCATCACAGCTATAACTTACAATTATCACCCGGTAATTTATTTTTGTTAAAAGGGTACGTTATTATGCCAAAGTTAATCAAAAGAACCAATGACTAAATTTAATACTAGTATGACTCAATAATAAAAATTCGATTTAATTTCGATAAAAACGAAAAACTAGTGTTGGCCACGCTTTAAAGGTTTGAATTTCAGAAATCGTGTTTCGAGGTGTACATCATGGATTCACTTTTTTAATTAAATTATAAAGTAAACAATTTCGATATAATTAATGTTCTACGTATAATAAAAAGTGATATATTATCTCTCGGACAGCACGACATCATAAGTTAAAAATAAAATTTAATACTCGCATATGGCTCATCATTGATTATACTTTTTGGGGTAATTTTCCGATGTTTACATTATATAATCGTACATATAGCAGATGACTAAAATGTATTTTAATTCATCTAACAAACATTTTATTACACGAGGGTTATCGTTGTAATTTTGAATTATTTTAAATTCTGTGCGGAGCGAGGAACGTATTGGTTTTAGTATGTGTGCTTCTTGTTTTTTCTATGTCTGTAAACAAATTTGTTACAAGAAATCATTTTTTTTTTTATAATAGTTGGTGTGTTGATATAGGTTTGATTTTCCTTGTAGTTAAATTGACGAAAAGAAATAATCAAAAAAAAATAATATATAACAATAAATTTTACCTTTTTTTTAGAGAAAAATTAATTTAAAATAAAGAAGTCCACGTATAAGAAAATGAAGGTATAAATTACTAGACTAAAAAAAATATAGCCGCAAACAATATTAAAGACGTCCTAGGATAATGGAGACGGGAGCAACCACTGGTATTGGTAATTTAATGTAGACCTGTAAGCAAGGATAAACCATTGATAATGAAAAAAACGATTCTGCGCGAAGTTCAGTTAATAGTAATGCTTTGTCAAAAATATATATAATGTCATATTATGACGAAAAAATTAAACAGGTATTAAATATTTTATTTAATAATATTAGTTTAATGTACAGATTTCTCGTTTTTTTACGTTTTTTTTCAATACACAAACAAGCGATTAAAAAAAAAAATTAGGTAATTTAATTTCGAGACGGAAGACGTACTTACCTATGTACCTATGTATCTACGTACACTTATGAATCTGTGTGCTGATTTTTTCAAACGATTAAGTTATATGGCCTATAGGTATAAGCAATATAGTATCAGTAATCGATCGATACATTTTATATGTGATTTTTAACGCGATTTTTATTACGATTTCACTGGCCATTTCATTATGTCAACGCTAATATTTTACTAAGGTAGGACTATGAGTAGGACGAGTTTTTATAATATAATATTATACCAACGTCGACCATTTGTATTTTGTCAAATTTTCTAACTAATTACAGTTAAAATGTTTAAAAAAAAAAAGTGAAACAGCTGATGGGTGCACCATTGTTATAAACAGTGCTAGAATTGGGAATATTTAAGAAGGGGTACTCTGTTTACTTATACAATATAAGCGTCCCCGTAACTTTTTATACCTCTTTGTAACGTTGGGGGCTAATCCTCCCAAACCCTCCCTTAAATAAAAGAAGTTTCATTAATGGTAGTAATGCCTACTTTATTCTAAATTCCAATATAATAAATTTGTGAAATTTTACGTTATTCTTCATTTTTTCCCACTTAAGTGCTTTTATTTATGACGTAAAAACATCTTTTAAGTACTATCTAGACAACTTAAGCTTTCAGAAAAGTTGCTACACACAAAAATCGGAACAAGTTTACTAGGAAAAAACGTATCCACAGACTAGAAAAAACAAAGAAATAAACAGCATTGTAAAACCAATAGCTCTCTCGCTTTATTTGTCTTTAGAAATCAATCAATTAGTATAAAATGCACCAATTCATCGATTAATGAGTATAGCAATAGGTGCAATATTGATCCTTTTGATAATAGTTTTTGTGAATTTAAAAGTAATGTGAATTTACCTCTTAATTGTCAATAATAAGATAAATAATTTGTATTGTAATTTGACTCTGTATTCGTATGAATTATATAAATAAATAAGTTGGAGCAAAATCACTGGTAGAAAATTTGTCCACAGGACAAAAATAAAAAAATTCATCTTTGTAAAACCATAAGCTTCTTCACTCCACTTAGAATCCAAAAATAGTAAAGGTACGCTGAAATTTCTTAAAAATTGGCTGACGTACCCGTCCCCCCAACCGTTCCAACTTTCCCAATTCGAGTACTGGTTAAGGGTGGGAAGTTAGGAAGGCATAATAGATATACTCTAGAATATATATTATAGAAAGATATTTGATTAATATCTGTAATCAACGATAAACCATTAATAACGAAAACTTATTCCGAACGGAGTTTAGTTGTACCTACATGTTTTGAAATAAACATTCTATATTTATGATTTTCATCAATATTATGATAACAAAATATATGACGATTTTGTTGATTAACCACAATGCAATCTGGTTCTGTATTAGGTATCTAGATTATAAATCAATCGTACAGGCGATTATGGTTATCATTTTGGTTAAAACCACTATATAAGTTAATAATAAGATATCATAACCAAGATAAAATATGTTTATGACATTTGTTAATATTGATAAAATTTTATATGGTCATCATCAAATAAATTGTATAAAAAAATAATATTAATTACCTGCCTCTTATAAAACAATAGTCATATTATTATTTTTAATGAATTTGTTTACACGGAAACTTTTATCGTCTAGTTGTACGGACGGAAATCGTACTAGAACCGTTGTACGAGACACTCATAAAAACCGGGCAGCGTATCCGATTAAATGTGACAGTTTCTTTAATAAAATATGTACACATGTATAAATGAAGAACAAAAAAAAAAAAGACGTACTAAAATAATAGGGACGGGTGCAGCCACTGTCATAGATAATTTAATGTATACCTGTAAGCAATGATAGCTTACGAAAAATCTATTCTGAGTGGAGTTCAGTTGAGAGTGATTGCAAGTTCGCATAAAACTCCCTGTCACGAGCTACGCTTATTACGAAACCGTAAATCTTGATATTTTTTGTATTGTTCTGTATGTATGTGTATAGTTACGAGCGTAAGGCCCATGCTACCTGATTCGCTAATATTAAACATAATTAATAATTATTGTCAAGGCTAGGCAAGTTAATAATATTTTTTAACTCAGATAAGTTAAGTTAAGTTATATTTTTTTTCAATTAAATTAAAAAATACGCGAACATGTGCTACTAACTTAACTAAACTTCAATTAATACGCTAGTTGATAAAAAAAAAAAAAAAAAAATTGCAGTAATGAGTTATTGAAAATTAAAATACCCAATGAAAGTAAATACAAATATGAAATTGAATATATAAGTGGTTACTGTATTATTTATTATATATTATATATTATATAATAATTTATTTACGAAGAAATAACTCAAACAAAAAAAGTAGGTGAACAATTCTCTCAAATCTTCAAACTTTCAATAATTTAAACGGACAACTGTAATAAATAGAATATTTTTCTGGATAATATGAATGTTTAAAATTGTCAATTTAATTGGAAATAGGTATAAGAGGAATACACTTGAAATTTCGTGTTCACGTAGAGGCGAATTGATTGAGTTAAAGTTAATTTAATTGCCTTGGCAAACTAGTATGAGTTAATAAGTTAAAATTACCTTAATTTTTACTTGTTATTCACTCGTTAATGTTCAGCCTTGATTGTTGTTATTACCTACAAAAATACGGTTCCGTTTGACACGCGCGAGTTAATTAATTGTTATTTCGAATTATTACGGCATTTGATAGCTATTATTTTTTTTAATTTTTTTTTTTAATTTCAAATGCGTGTTTACGAGTATTTCGAGCCGCGCGTTTATTTTACCGGGAATGCAAACGATGCGTTTTTTGTCAGGATTTTTCAGCGCATTAAATTCACATTCGGAACCGGAATTTTCGTTGTTACTATTGAACACCCACCTAATGCAGTATAATATTATATTATTAGTTGTTACGGTTGTCGGCCGGTCGATTTCCGAATTGCGCATTTCACACGAGCGCTGAGGCAGTCGGCCGCCAAACCCTAACCGCATCCCTCCCCCCGCCGGCGTACCAATTGTGTTATTGTTCACGCGGACCGTATAGTCCCCGCGGGCCGGACGTTCATTATTGGGATTTATGATTCCAGTGTATTATTTATTGTTATTATTATTTTATATTTTCGCTTCGGCCGCAACACACGGGGCCCTTTGTCATTGCGCACGTTCGGCCAGCGACGTTCCGATCCCTCGAAAACCCGAAATACTTTAGTATAGTAATAATTTTCGAAAGCGCGAGTGCGTTTGAGTTGTCCGTCGAGAACTGCAGCATCAATCTGTTTCCCCTCTTTGTGTGTAGATACGCGTTAGACGCGATCAACGCGTAATAACAATTTGATTTGATTCGAGTAAAATCAATCGCCGCAACGAGCGTGGAAACGCGAAAATGTCGAATTCGATTTATACATTTTAGATTCCGAACAGAGCGAGCAATGTATTGGTTTTACAATGACGTTTATATATTTTTTTTTTTTGTTTTCCGTCAACAGCTATTCTACCAGACATTTTTCTCCGATTGTCAAACGTAGCATTTTTTCTTAAAGGGAATTTTACCGGGGTGGTACTCAAGAGAGGTCGTCAATCTTTGATTTCCTTAAGGGTTTTCATAATAAATGTGAATAACCGGAAAAAAAGGGAAAATTTACGAAATTTATTATTATTCAAATCGTAAATATCATCGGCTTTCAAAACATGTACAACCGAACTTGTTCAGAATCGTTTTTCGTTAGCAATGTTTAATTGCCTACTGATATATAATATATTTTCCTTCAATCTTCCCAACTTCTCACTTATAACAGTGGCCCGCCCATCATGCGAAGTATATCAATTTGTTTTTTTAATTGTTTTTTTTTTTGTCAATTTTTATTTTTATAATTTTCGTTTTATACACCGACAAATATAGAGACATATGTACATTTTGTCAATTTGTGTGAATTTCTTTAAATTTATCGATATTGTTTTTATTGTTTTAAAAATGTGACCTCTTCGTTCCATATGGTTTATTAGTCTGATAACATTTATGAGAGCACATTGAACCAAATATCACTAGTAACAGTTACTAGTAATTCGTTGGTACAAACCGGTGTACCGGTTGTACCGGTTTACTAATATTTGATACCGATTATTTTACACCAGTATAGATATTCAACGTTGGCAATCTCCACACCATTTTTCAAAATTAATAATGATGATACTATAAATTAAATATTAATCAATTATTTAAATTATTAGTGTTTTACCTATATTCTATTTCCCATTTCCCGCTAATAAGTACTTAATAAAAATTAATTTAAATAGATATTAATTGTTATCAATTAAATTATTATTATTATCAATAATCGATCCGTTTATTATTTCGAGGGGGAAATGAGAGGGAATGAAACCGCTATAAATAATTTACACCATTGCATGTGATGGCGCAGAAAAATTAAACCGGTGTTGTTAATTTTAACACCGGTCACACCAGTTTGATTTCCAAAGGAAAATGTACACAGGTTTGTAACAACGAATGTCTTGTACCAATGTGATTATTAATTTTTAATTAACATTTGTTTATACAAATAAATTGCTCAATTAATAAATTACGTTTTCATAATAATTAGTTGGTCTTGTATATTTTAAAAAATATTTAAGCAGCAAAATGATGAATTTAATTTGTAAAATAAACACAAATTATATTATTTTGACAAAAAATATTATAAAGTCGATTTTCAAGATAACAATTTAGATTTTATATTTTGAAATATATAAACATTTTAGTAGTTAAATCAATTCGCCTTTGTGTATCAAATTCGGGAGTGTGAAACCATGGTATAGGTACCAGATATTTAAAATTTCATAATAGTCTCATTATTTTCGATACTCATATTACATACTTTCAACCGACTCTTGCCGTGTAATTTTTATAGCCCCGGTCTTATGTTGGGTTGTAGCTCTCGAGCTGACCTCTACATGGTGCCCCTGGGTGTAAAATGTCATCATTTCCAAAAATGATATTATAATGGTTAAAATTATATTTAGCGTGTTATTTTTATTAAACTTCTTTTTGGTAGGTACTGCAGTAGTGTAGTTTTACTACACCACAGGACGATCAAAAAAACAAATATTTTCCTAACCACTCATCTTGTTCGTGTCGAAAGCTACTCGCGCAATAACAACATATAATAATATTATACCTCCTGGACTAAAAACTATTATTTTAGGAATATATACGGCAAACACTACACTTGAACCTGCGTTGTTTCCATTAACGGCGTAGGGTATACACACCCTCGAATATAACGATAGCAACTACCACAATACAGGGTGGTTTTGTTCGATACATACTTTTTGGGAAAACTATGATATCTACGTGCATTTAAACCCTAATTCGGTAGTCTTTTTATCGTTGTGAAAGTACAATCAGGTATATTATGTGATACACGCACGAACGATACCGCAATACTATTATATTCCCTCCTTATGGATACATGTACACAAAACACCCTGTATACGAATTATTAATGTCGAAGGTTTTATGATGGCGCTATAGGTAAATATCATAATGTTTGTACTGCACCTGTGGGTTTTTATATCCACACAAAACCATTTTAGTAAGCCTCGCCGGTTAGAGTGTTGTTCAATATTACGGCCGAAAAGGAAACAAGCCTAACCTAACCAATCTCGAAGAAAATTCGTGTGCAACGATAGAAAAAACAAAAATCCACTCAAACTAAACTCAAGCGTGAAAATATAAAAGAACAGTATAAACAATGAAAGTTTGAAAGTTTTACAATTACCAAAATGATACTTTTGGAAGCCGATGCCCGATGGTTTTATACGCTTCGATGGCGGACTATTAAAATTAAAACCGACGTCCTCAAACAAACTTTGATCGTTTACGAGTTGTACAACTTTCAACAAAGTTTTCACTTCTTAACCCTCCATTTTGTTCGCGTTATATGAAAAAGCGATTTAGGTTTAATTTGTGCGTAATGACTCACCGCCCTATCCACTATTATACTACCCTTCCAAGTGCCACGCAAGGATCGAAAAATGATCATATACGCATTATACGTAAGTGGGTAGGTAGAGCTTAGGTATAGGTTTAGCCCTTGTATCTAAACTCAATTTCGGGTTTTAAAAGTCGCTTTGTGTCGCAAAACTCTGTGCCCAGTAGCTATATAGAGAATCACTATTTTCGCTCCCGTTTATTTTACGCGTATGGTCACGGTTCGTATAAAATTTTAAAATATACTTTTTCCAAAAGCGTTCAATCATGGCCAACGGTTAAAAAGTTTTTTTTTTTACAAAAATACGAATTGGTTGTCAAAATTAATTTCAAAATATGTTTAGTGTTAAACAATTGAAATAATTCAAGAATATTAAATTATATATAGGATGAAATTATGCATATTTTGATATAAATAATTCGAAAATCGTATTTTTTTGTTTTGTGTCAGTATTCGTTCGGGGGTACGATTTATTAAAATATTATTTTATTATAAATTATACTTGGTATTTTGATAAGCACGGTTTCAGCGTTCAGAGAATTTAATTAAGAGACTCGACCGACCAGTTCCAAATATTTACTTTCACAGTAAAACATTCCGAAAAACGATTTCAAGTTAGTATCGAGAGCGCCCATGGTTTTATTCGAAGAAAGCTATTTAAAGGCTTAAAAATGTAATACAAAGTTATGCTCGTCTAGATGTTAAAAACTCGTTGTTGAAACAAACAGAGTGGAGATTACAATACGAATTTTAATTAAGAACATTCTTATTAAAATAAAATACCCACTCAGCAGTAAAACTAAAACTTAATTCGTGAATCTGTTCACGTCTGCAATAGTTAAAGAACAATAAGAAGAAGAACCCGATGCTATTTTTTTTTTCGTCAAATAATATAACTGTTAGAGTATTAATTTAAATCCAGTTTTAGGCTAGCAAACAATTTTTAATTTTGTTCGTATATTTCTACTTAGAACGTATAAAAAAAAAATTAATTAAAAACGACAGTGGACGCGAAAATGTGCATTCGAAATACGAATAAAATTTTTGTACAATATTATATACGTACTTGTGTAAAAAATATTACTATTTTTGAAAAAAATATTCCACCATACAATTGTACAGAAATTTAAAATAAAGTCAACATTTACATACTTAACGTTTTTCAAATCATTATTAAAATTACGAATTCCGGTTTTATTTTAAGTTCAATATCTTAGATAAGTACAAGAGCAGTTGTGCTGGGGAGGCGTAATATATTTATAAACCTGCTTTCGTTTTTCTCGGGTTCGTTTAAAATTCAAATCAGTAGCGTATAATTGAAATGCAATTGCGTTTTTTTTTTTTTACATTAGTATTTACGAGAAGGAGGGGGAGGGGTATTTAAGTGAATTGTTCCATAAAAATTAATCTGGTTCATTCGGTCACAACCGTCTGGGCCGTCTACAAGAATAAAAATTCACGATATGTATAATGTAATATAATAATAATAAGAACGGAATAAAATTAAAAGGTTTTTTTTTTTTTGGTACAACGTGATCGCTGTTAGACTGGCTAAATATCTTATGCTTCTACACAAGGTGATTTTTTAACCACGTATGTTTTTAAAAACGCCTTTATGCTAACCCCGTATGATAATAAAAAGGGCACGAATGTTATTGCATTTGCAACTTTTTTCTGCCTTTCAATTTATTGCTAAGTAAGTTTTAAATACGTTTTATGTAAGTACGAATTTAAATCTAAAAGTTTTAAGTGCAATTTTTTGAATTGTTTTCATTTTTTTGTAATTTTGTTGAATTTACTCATTTATACAACTATTTTAGCTTTAGTTGACAATCGACAGCCCTAAAGATAAGATTATACTATAATATCGCCAACCATGAAATCTTAAAACAGAATCTTATATTCTTATCTTTATTTTTATAATTTCAAGTCAGCAGGTATTCAATATACAATACAAAAATAATTTGTAAAATGTGACTGTTCGACCGTTAAAATCTGTTCTTCGGTCACTCCGTGAATTCTGAGCGATCATGTTCTATTATTGTTTTTTAAATATTTTTTTAAAATTAAACCAACTATTTCAACTTTTGTAAAAAATTTGCTATTTTTTAAAAATATTTTTTGTTCAATTTTCGCTATTTTTTAGTGAAATACTACAATCAATTTTACTAGATTTTTACTACTATAATACCCGTGTTCTAATAATAAACGTTATGGTCGATAAAAACTCGTGACTACCGTTGTCGTGTTTAACTACTTAAACTGAAGGGAGAGAGTTCGATTAACATTCATATGTCTGACCAATGGCGGATCCGAAGACGGGTAGGGAAAATACCTGCCCCCCACCATTGAGCATGTAGGCATAAAATAATATTATAGGCACTCCCCTAATATAAAATATTCAATATAATAATATAAATATAGAAAAGTTTATAGTGTGCAGTTTTCAGATATAACTATTAACCAAACCTATAGTGCTCAGTTATAACCCGTAATAAAAGTTTCACCCTGCGAATTGTAACTAAAGTCCACGGTTTTTGTATCCCTTCTCTTATTTTACCGCCCTGGCGACGTCCTATTATTTATTTCCGATAGCGACTAACGGAGGCGTAGTTAAATAACATAAAACTCATAAAAATAAATGTCGCAAAATAATATTATATCGACACTGAATCGGGCGTATTACATTTTAACAATATTGGATACTATAACTAGTTTTAAAATTAAAAGTTATTTTTATAAATCAATTTTAATTTAATAATAATTAATTGCCAAATTATTACACCAACTGTGGAACTACACACTAATCAAATTAATTTATTCCAATTTTAACCCACCGTGCAATCATTTGTCTCAGAAATATTGCTAAAACGTTCTTTTGAAACACGTAACATTACAAATTTGTGTTCCGGTCGCACTATAATGTCTTTCACAACAAGCAACAGTTCACATTGCTTAAAAAAATTACGTTAATACGATGTCCCCGGCACTGCTAATAACGCGTATTTGTGCTTTATCAGGTACGTTTTAGACATATTTATTTCTAACATTCCGTGTGATTGACATGACACTATGATAATTATTGAAATCATTATTGGACAACCCGATTTTAAAATGGATATCGACTAACTAATCTTTAAGACACAGGGAAAAATACCCTCTCGGAGAGACTTATTAAAAACCGAACATATTGGCCTGCTTATAACATGATCGTATGTATAAGTAATATTTGTAGAAAATATAATATTTTACATGAAAAAATTTATGTATAATATAAAAGACGTCCTAGGATAATAGGGACGGATGCAGCTACTCTTATAAGTAATTTTATGTATACCTGTAAGCATTGATTAACCATTGCTTATGAAAAAACGATCCTGAGCGGAGTTCAGTTGATAGTGATGCTTTTTCAACAATATACATACCATATTATAGGTAATATAAAATAATTAACTAGGCCCTATATATTCTTTAATAATATCTGTTTAATGTTGTACCGATATCCCTGGTTTTCTTACATTCCTCACTAAAAGTTAAAGCAAAATTGATGGTAGAATAGTTTTTTACAAGAAAAAGGCTGTAATATTTTTTTCAACTCATACCTACATTTCATACATATTCCCGTATTTCCTCCATTTTTATCGGTTTTTCACATTTATTCAGAAAACTCCTGAGAAAAATTAAAATATGTCATATTTAAAGTACATGCCCAGTCAGATTCTCTTTTAGAAAAATTGCTATTATTTTAATTTGGAACAAAATTGCTGGTAGAAAAGTTGTTCACAAAAAAAAAATCGTAATATTTTCGTAATATATTTTGTACACTTTTCCGTATATCCTCAGTTTTTTTCGGTTTTTCACATTTGATGAGAGAACTCTGAGAAAGTTAAAAGCGTCATATCATACCAATATAACATCTTTAATTTTTTGATTGATACTTATTTCTTAATTCTCTATTTTTGTGTAGATACATGTGTCGTTTGTGTTTGAACAGAAGTGAAAAAAATATATCTGAATATTGACCACAACAAAATATTCTGCAGGCAATACAATTGTTTACGGATTGTACGGTACTTTTCTATACACAACAAATACTTTAAAAATCCCCCCAAAACTACTAAAAATGTAACGGTATCATTACACTTGAAGTGTAGGATAGGCACAACTGAATACAACAAAACGAAAAGTGGTGAAATAAAAAACAATATTTTATTGCATAAATTTAGAAATTAAACACCGGCAGTGACAGTATTTCATTTAAAATGCACCAGCAATTTATTCTTGAGTCGGTTGCTCGAGTTGGGCATCCAACAGCCACCGTCACCGCACTTTCCCAGTCCCAGTAGTTCCATTTCCGCGTACTCGGAGCCCCGTCTGGCGATTAAGTTGTCTTCCGCGGTCTGCGCTTTTAGACGGTCGTTGGTATCTTGCGACCAACTGCGTTTCGCTGCCATAATGTACGCGACATCTCTGGCCTGTTCGGCGATACTTTTGGCCTGGGTCTTTTTTTCGTTGATGGTGCTCAACCGACGACGGCGACGGCACTCCATTTCAAATCGCTTGGCCGTTCGTTTGCACATTTCCAACGGACCGATTTGGCTGTCGCTATCGTTGCCAGCAGATATCCTGTGGGTGTCCTCTGGTGGCGACGGAGGAGGTAATGGCACTGGTGGTGCGTATGATGATTTTTGCAATGATTGCGGTAAATTAATCAATGGTGTTTGTGGTGGCGGGGGCGGCGGCGGTGGTGGTGGATAACTGGGTGTATTGGTTATGGTAAATTCTTTGTGCTCACGTTTGACGGTCGATGGCGAAAGTGGGGTGTCGTTGTATGTGGGCGAATTTTCTGCGGTGAGCAAACGAGAAGGAATACTAGTGGCCGGAGAAGTAATATTAAGGGTCAAGGGTGAAATAATAGGGGTTGGAGGAGTAATATTAGGGGCCGGAAGAGAAATATTAGGGGAAGTAGAATAAATATTAGTTGTCGGAAGTGCAATATTAGAGGTGATGGAATAAACATTGACGGCTGGAGGAGAAATATCAGGGGTAGGAGAAGGAGGGCAGGAAACGTGTGCGTGGTCGTTATCACACGACGTCTCGTCAACAGCGTGAATCTCAACTGGACTGACTTCGACGTCGTAGTCGTCGTTGTCTATGGACGGAACCAGGGCGCAAACGTCGTCGCCGCACGGAGTTTCTGCATCACACGCAGCGTTAGTATTTACCCGGGACCGCCGTTTCGATCGTTTCTTACGGGTGACGGATTTCCGTTTTGGAGTCGTATGGTCGTCGGTAACTACGGAACGATCGGCAATGGTATTCGAGCTTTTTCCCGATCTCTCAATTGTCTTCCGTCCATTGCGGGTCCGAAACGGTTTCGGATGCAACTCGTTTCGGACGTCAACGATGACAGGCGGTGGAGCTACGGATCTCAGGTACGCGGGGTACTGCGTCTGATAGTCGGCCGACTTGTAGTACGGCGCGCCGAAACTCATCGTATCGAAATTATCCATAAAACCAAATTAAAAAATATACAGAGGTGACAGCAAAGTCATAAAGAACCGTTCTTGTTGAACAAAGCTAATACAAGTTTAAAATATACGTTTATTATACGCATAACATTAAAACAAACAGTGTTAAAAATGAAATAATTATTTTTTGGCCTTGTTTTTACACGGTACTCAATGTAGATTTCGGTTTAACGTATCCATGGAAATAATAATAAAAAAAAAATACACTATAATATTATAGACCACGAAGCTACTGATCTGTCATTATCATCTTCATCTTTATCGTCGTAGGACCGGAAATGGGTTTTATATCCCTATAAAGTTTTGTTTACTCTCGAATAAATTAACTATTGATTTCGGCGGGCGACGCAAACACACTCTTTCACACACACACACACACACACACACACACACACACATATACACACAATAATTCAATGACAAATAAATCGATCGACAAATAATAATACAAAAAAGAAGCGACACTACTGATGGGCATACCATCCTTATAGATGGAGTTTGAATAAGGATTGTATTGGTTTTAAAATGATATTTATTTATATATATATATTTCTTTACTGTGAACATCTTTTTTACCAGACATTTTACTCAAATTTTTCAGTGTAAGTAGAGCATCCTTCTAAAAATAAATGAAATCTTTTTGGTACTTTAAGGATATCATTTTTGATTTTTAAACTAGTTTTCATAATAAATGGGGAAAAAACGTAGGATAAACGGGAAAATATACGAAATGTTTTATTTTAATTTTGGTTGTGGTTCATTTTCAAAATAATTTAGCCATATTTCAGCTATTTTTAGACAGTTTAGTTTTTTACATTACTTGGTAGGTACTTTGGGAATATAATTGTTAGACCAAACTGAAATAATTAAAAATGTAATGTTATGAATAATTTGTATAATATTTAACATAAATCTAAATTGAAATTAATAATTGAACAAAATTGTATATTTTGAGACCAGGTCTTATAGAATTTAATATCAACCAAAAATATGATTTTAAATAACTACCAAAAAAAAAAGGTTCAAATTATCAAAAAATCTATAATAAAAATACAATGAAATATAAAAAATAAAAATCAAATAAAAAAGTGATCACTTCGATGCACCAACTATATTTATTAAATCTACGGAAAAGCTTTCCTGTTATTTGTTTGATTAGAACAATGTTTCTAAAAATGCCCTCCACTATGATTATGGAAAACTAGATGACAAATGTAATGGAAATAATTTTAAACCCTTTGAAAGCAAATGTTCGTTTTACGTTATTTCAATTTGAGACGTTTCTACAACTTTTATGTTATTTTAATTTAAAACGTTTTACACATTTTGCTGTTTGCGTTTTGAATTTTACATTATTTGACTTAAGTTATGTCCATATAATAGGTATCGTAATTTGTTCGCATACAGCAAAATGCCACACGAGACCGGGAATATTTGAGTTGGGTCTCCGGGTATTTTATCATTTAAATTAAATTCTTGAGTTGGGTCCGCAGTGTTATTTGACCGTACTCGAATTGGGTCCGCAGACCGCTGTAATGATATTAATAATGATACATTAAGTTCATAATAATAATCATCGACGTAATAATATGAATTTTATGAGACAAAAAATAATATTTAACATTAATAATAATATGACAAGCGTAAAATTAACAAGAAATAAAATTTTTGGAAGATTTCCGAACTAACCTCCATGTAGTGTCTCCTGAGAAATTCTAATAGGCTTGACTAACGTTTTCAATGTAATAAAAAATAATAATGCGATTAAATATGTACAAATAAGTATAGCTCGTGTACACGTAGGCTTTGTTTTAAACTAAAAAATGTACTTATAAGTTCCAGTGGCGCATTTAAAAAGGAGGGGATGGGGATGAATTCCCAAAGTTGCAAAATTTTAACAAATTTAGGAGCAGCAGTTTTACTGAGTATATTAATTTTTTTTTTACTACAAAATGTATAACATTTAATATAATTATTAATAAATAGATTGATTATGCTATGATTTTATTTTTCTAATTAATAAGTAATTATTGTAATTGCTGTTGTATAAAATGGACCGTGTTTGATTTTATACTGAGTACGGTCGCCTTTTTTCTACACTGTGTCGTCTACATTTTTTACCTCCATGTAATAAGTGATAAAATATTATCGTATTAAATCATTTTTGAGTTGAATGTGATATTAGAGAAATGACTGACAAAGTATAAAACTGTAATTCAACTTTTTTTTTATACCTTTTAATTATATAATTATTTGGTATAGCTTTTATTTAAATAAAACACTTTGAAATTATACATTTTTAAACCCTAGGATACACAATTGAAAATTGTATTCAAAACAAATAAGGAGAAAATGTTGTAGTAATTGAAGGTAGGGAGGTAAGGTCTGTAATTGTAAGGTTGTAAGTAGTGAGTGAAACTATATGGGAGTAGAGGAAGCGGTAATAAATTTTGTACACTTTTTTCGATATAATATGCATATTAACTGCAGTGTAGGTTATAGATTTTATTAAAGGTACTAACAAATAAAGAATTATAGATCATCGAATTTAAAAACAGGTTTCGTAGAAATATTAGTAATTTAAAAAGAGTTAAGATGATGATATAATATATTCCTGAACTCCCCTGTAAACACGCCACTGGATGATATTATTAGTTTTAAACTCGGAGCGTAGCCAGACATTTATTAGTTTTACAATGCTGTTTATTTTTTCTGCGGGAATTTTTTCCAGTAGAAATTTTGCTCTGATATATCAAGTGTATTGCATTTTTTTAATAGAATTTCATCTTCTTGGCACTTTAAGAAGATTATTTTTTGATTTTTCAAGCAGTTTTCATAATAATTGGGGAAAAAACAAGAAAATATCCGGACACATATGAAAGAAATTTCGCTCCAAATCGTATTTCGTAAACGTCGTTTCACCGTCGCGTACAGATACGAATTAAATTTCCCTCGATATTCTCCTACTCCTTCACAGTTCCTCACCTACACGGCGGTGGTTCACCTGTCGTGTGAATTTTTTTTTTTTTTTAATGCAACGTTTTGTTTTTTTGATGTTTCGTTTTCCGTTGAGTCATGGTTAAACTTTCCATAGATCATTTAGTCCCCTCTACGTTTTCGAGCGCCGAACGGGAAAACAACGTGGGGCGATACATTGAATTGCCACAGCGATTTCCGGAGGAAACCGCGCGTTTTCGCGCGTTGGGATTTCGATCGGACTTGTGTCGGGCCGAGATATTGCGCCGGTCGGGGCCGCGAATTAAATAACGTTAGAATATCGATTTTGCCGGCGGCGGCGGCGGCGGCCGGGGCGGAAACTGCGCGGCTGTGGCGGCGTGACGAACGAATAATAATAATAACAAAAAAAAAAAAAAAAAAAACATGTATATACGCTTATATTCGCTTATCGCGAGGCGCGGTACGGACAAATTTTGACAGGTCGATCGATAAAACACAATATCGCGTAATACGATACGGTACCGTATTAGGGGAGCGGTACGGCGAGGACGACGACGACCGAGGAGGCGACGCCCACGGTTCCGCGGCGCGCGTGTTTTTTTTTTCTATCCGGCACGGCGGATACGCGGGGAACGGAGGGCCTCGCCCGATAATACAATAATAATAATATTATCCATACGGTGCGCGGCGCGCACACGCCGGGCGGCGTTTTCGTGCGTTTACAACATCACGGCGACATGTTATTACAGTGTGTGTTTTTTTTTTCTCGGCCGTGTGTGTGTGTGTGTGTGTGTTTTTTTTCCACGTTCCGCCCCCTTTCCCCGTTTAATCCCGTTAATATTATTATCATAACGCCCGCGCGTTCGAATGACGTGCGCTCGACGCGAAACGATAACGAAAACGCGCTGTCGTTACGCCGCACAATACGCGTTACACTCTGGTACGCGCAACGCCAATATCGGCGGTACAATAATAACAATACCCATAATGTCGTTACACTGTTTACCCGGGAGATACGCGCCGCCGACACTGAAACGGCGTTGCACACAAATATTGCGTTACGGTAAAATTTAATAATCGCGTTCGCCCGCGGCTCCGGCGCGCCGGCCGCGGCCCCGACGCGTGTTACAATATTATGATAAGTTCGGACGTGTACAACGTTATCGTTTGTCGACGCCCCGATAACGACGCGGCACACCGTCACAATTCGGGCGCGTTATGACCGACACGATTGAATTCCGTTCGACGGAAAAATCCGATTAAAAACGCGCCGTTGCGTGGACGCCTGCCGCGCCGTCCGTCCCGGCGGCTATTCTCCGTCCGTTATCCGGGCCTCGAATTCGATGGACCCTAAACGGAAGAGCATCCGCCACGGGCGTAGTGAGAAAAACAAAAACAGGCCGTGGCTCGCGCAGATCACTAATAAAGCATAAGGAAATATCGCGCGAAACGTTCGAAAAACGTTAGGATTAAACCGATTCGTGTCTACAAAGTGTTATGAAACCAAGGAGCAAGGGCGATTAGAGCAATAGGCCAGGAGGTAGGGTGCGATATAGCAAAGTATTTGTTCGGTTTTGTGGCACACGAAATCATTAAGACGGTAGGTAGATGTTACGCTAGAAGCTGGGTGCCTATATGCAAACGTTAACAATGTTTTGTTAACATGGATTCTCAAAAACAGTATTTATAAATAAATTACTAAGTTTATTTATTAATTGATTATGGTCTAAAGAATACAATTTGTGTTGCTCCCATGTACAGGGTGTCTCATTAAGATATACTCTCTGAAATTTCTGTTTTTTTTTTTTTTAAGGCCTACAAATACTTATATTATAATTAAATTTATATACTATTTTTATAACTTTATTTTATTAATTCGTGATTTATTCGTATTTTATTAATGTTTAATAACTGTTTAAGTTTATGGAAATAAAAACAGACATATTTCACATGATGGGTGGGGCCGCTGTTGTTGGTGAGAAGTTTAAAAGGTAGGATATAGAGGGAAATTTAATTTATGTCTAACGATTAATCATTATTAACAAAAAACGATTCTGAGTGGAGTTCGGTTATACATGTTTTAACATATTGTAATATTTACGGTTTTCGTTTAAATTTGATACTAAAATTCTTATAAAAAACAATTTTACGGTACGCTTAATTTTTGTTTTTATATCATAAAGTACGAATTATAATGAAATAGTTTTAAATATTATAACTGTATTAAATTCTATAATAATATATTTCAAATATTTTTGTTTGGTCCAATAATTTTATCTCTAGAGTATCTTCCAAATGTAAATTTCTTAAAAATACTAAAAATATCTATAAGTAGTTTAAAAATGGCCCAAATATGTTTTGAGGATTTTAGCACAACTAAAAGAGTAAATACCAATAAGTTTTCTATTGAAATTTCAAATCTCTTCGAATATTTTTAACTGGATTATAATAAACAAAACAAATTTAAAACTATAAAATAATTATTTGTGTAAATGTATCCATACTATTTATGTATTTTTCGGTTTTGTTAAAGTATTTAAAAAACTACAGCAAAAATCAAAAAAGACTTTCTTACTCTGTCATTTTTTTTTTCTGACCTTAAAAAAATTATAAAAATTATTAAATTACTAAAAATAGAAAAAATAAACATTTTATTGATTTTTTTTTTATCCAAGATAACTATTGTATAAATAATTTTTAAAAAAGTTAGTGGAGTTAAAAACTATCCATTAGGTTACGATTTTAAAACAATTCTAAAGTTTGTGTAAATTCAAATTTTTTTCTTGTAAATTTTACTAATAAAAAATTATAAATAAAACGATAAATGATACTATTGTTTATTAGACTTACCTCTTAAATTAATATATAACGAATACTGTCATTTTTTACAGTATTTCATGGAAAAATCAAATTAACCATTTGAAAATGTAAGCACTTAAAGACAGTCATATTTCACAAAACTTTAAAAATTATTTTAAAATAAATAACTCGAACTTAGATAATGTTTTAAACATGAAACATTTTCTAAAAAACAGATTTACATAACCGGTATCTAGCTTTTTTTTTTTTATTTTAAATAGGTATGATTCCTATTTTTTTATTTCAAACTCCAAATACGTTAAAATTTGACTGAAAACTATTTAAATAATAGAGCCAAGATGTTATAATTAAAAATAAAAAAAAAAAAAACTTAAAATTATTCTATACAATTCTATAGAAAATTTATTACATTAGTAAAATAGTCCTGTTACACTCCGCATGCTTGAATTTAATTCAATTAATCCAACGAATAATTTTATATTTTCAATTTATAGCATTTAATCAACTAACATTAATTTTATAGGGGATCTTTAAAATTAAATTAATCATCACTATGATATTACGGTCTATTTCGATGAACAATTTCATTATCGAATTATGGATGTCTCCTTTACCTTTTCTGTCATCTATATAAGTTGTGATTTCTCTAATCTACCTGAGTAAAGTTAGAAACGTTTTATAAACTATTCGTATAATATCTTATACTATACTCACATCAGACTAATCGATTTTTATTTGGTGCAATTTACACGTCGTAACATTTACAGTCCGTTTTTATGACATTTGATTTTCAAATGGCCACCTATAATATGATAGGTACCAGTTTTTAGAAATGTCGCAATTTGACGAAATTAAATGAATCGATGGCGAAATTTTTGAATCTTCCATCAGCCCGTTAGCAAAGTATTATATGTCACGTTTAAATTTGGCAACTTTGAAATTACCTATACATACACGAGATCCACATTGTTCGTCTATTTGTTAAAAATCTTAAATTAAGAGTAGCTATAGTTTTATCGGCAAACGTAAAGGTAAAAAAAATAATTATTGGATAATGTTCGAAAATAGTATATTCTATAATAATTGCATTGGCGTGCGCATTGGAGGAGAGTTTAAAGTTTATATCCCCGTTATTGGTTTAAAAATACAAAAAATATGAGTATTAATTTATTAGTTTTATCTTGAAACTATACAATTTCATTAAATTCAAAGAAAAAAGCATTTATTGAATCCAAATTTGTTTTCTACGAATCTGACTTTTAAATGCTCATTTGGCGGATTAGGCAGAACTGAGAAAAATATTCTACGATTTATTCACGATAATCACGAATCATGGACAGTGTCCACAATAATATTCCTTTTCATTAAAAATACCCGAGAAAGTCGCTGAGTAATATCGTGCAAAAAATGAAAAGGAAAACGTGAAACTTTTCCGCTTACAATAATGGGTGTTAAGTGTTTAAAAATCACCTGCACTCTGTGCGCGCAGTATATAATGTTTGTATAAAGATTTAGAACAAATAAGAAAAATTAATATAACTTTTAAATACACCACCTCCCCAAAACACACTATCATAATGTCGGTTATAAGTTTTGTTACTATATTGTGTATTATTTTTTTTACCTGTTCTAAAAGCCACTTAACTTATATACCTATTTTTATAAAGGACAACACTCGAGAATAGATTAAAAAACCAGTATTTTATCGTACGATAATTATTATTATATTTTATAAACGAACGTGTTGGTACTTATACTCGGCATTACACATAAGCATAAAACGAATTTATGTTTGTAATAATATTTCAACCAGATGGCAGATTCTTTTTTTTTTTTTGACATTAATTTTCTCTTTCCTTAAGAAACCGCAATTTTACACTCTGCAACTCTCGTTTTGCGATATTTTGTTTACAGTTATTATCCGAACAGGAATTATATCGTGTCTTAGACTGGGAATATTTATTTTGAATACGACCCAGTCTTACTAGCTTGCCAACAGTACTAAAAAAACAAGAAAACCGATGTCTATAAGCAATTTTTAACTATTTTTAAATAATAGTTATTGTGGGAAGTTCCGATTACAAATCCTTTTTAATAATATTTTTTTTCTAATCAAGGCAATCGTGAAATCGACAAATGTTATATTTAAAATTGCTGGTTATTGGTTTCCAAACATAGATAGTAAACTATAATAACAAAATCATCATCATAATAAAACTTAATACATTCCTCGCTGTGTTCAAAATTATTTTTTAGAAAAGATAGGTATTTTAGTATTAACCAAATATTAATATTTTTGAATTTATAAAAAAAAAATATAACGTTTAATTTTATTTAAAAAAAAATATAAATTGATATTATAAAAATAAAAACGAAATATTTCGGTGATTAATTTATTTGTATTATTTTTCTACCCACCGATATGAAATGACGTGAACCCGTATTTCCGACCCTAAATTTATGAACCACCATGTGGGTCGGTCAAAGCAGTAAGGTAAACAAAGTGAAGAGAATTTCGAAAATTATTATTAATTACAATATCCAATTTAATATCACGTTGGGCGATTGTCAGTTTTTCGAGGGTAAATATAATTTTTTATATTTCATTTCAATAAAAATACGTTTAATAGAATAACATAATGAAAGTCCAATATTTGACAAGGGCGGTAGCATATAATTTAAGTGATTCAAAGGTCGAGTACTAGTCTAGTAATTAAAAACTAAAAAAAACTCCTGCATTCAAACGCTCGAACAAATAGCTTTCAAATATATGACACGCCCGTGGGTGGGAAAATTAATATTAATAAATTTTATTGTGGTTTCAAATTCATTCGTCCACAAAATGAAATGACGTCATATAATAAAAAAATACAATATGAATATTACATTTTCCAGTAATATTATACCTAGGCTTAACACTTGTAGTTAATTAATTGCATTTACGGACCTTTTGTTCGTCATCCAATTATGTCATTGTGCAATACTAATACGTACAATACACATAATAATTGTATGTATACGTGATGATTCTGTTATCACGACACACCGATTCTGAATATAATTTATTTGTATATTTTTTTTTTTTCAATCAATGTAATATGAAATGTCCAAACATTTTAATTTTATCGATGTTTTCACTTTTGTGAACTATAAACTAGCATTAAATTTGGTTTTCAAATAAAACTCCTCTTTGTTAATACGGATTCTTTTTAAAAACATTTCTTTGAAAATCAAGTCTATATATATGTACATTTATTATTCGTTAGGACCCAAAAAAATATTTATTTTTTTTTTTCTGTCATATCTTTATATTTTTTCAGGTGAACAACACAATTTCCGGGATTTTTATTTTCCGTAAAGTAAAATACAAAAATACGCCTGTGAAAAAATAAATAATTATTAAATTACAAAATTAAATAAACTCGAAAATTTAAAGAAACTATTGCTAGGTTAAATTTTGCAAGAATTTTTTGAAATGTATATAACGTTTAAAAAGTGTTAATATGTAACTACGATGCAAATTTCTAGTTTCTACGATTACTTCTAACTGAATTGCAACAAAAAATAATCGAAAATAACAAAAACGGTTTTTGATAGTAAATATTATTCCGTTTTCCTTAAAGTTTTTTACAGGAAGAGGAAAAAATCAAATATTATAGCAAAACTAAAGCAATATATAAAATAGATGTAGTACTGATGGTAATCAAATCTATTTAAATTATCGTTAACTTCAACAAATTTTTAAAAATTAACAGTACAACGATACTTAATGTTTTTAACACTAAAATTGTATTTTAAAATATATTTTATTTATATAACGGCTATCTTAGATTGTGTAAAAAACAATTTATTTATTTTTATTGTTTTAAAATATGGAAATCGTAGCTCCCTACGCAAGGACCCTAAAACTTATTACGAGAAAAAAAAAACCCGAAAATATTTTTTTACTTTAGTTTATTTACGCCAAACGGCAGTTGAACGTGGTTTAAGCACATACAATTGATAAGTTAAATAACATAAATAACATATAAAAAGATAACTTATATAGTAAATGATAGTTAATTATTAATTAAAGTACTTATAAATAAAAATATACAATATTAATAAAGATTAATGAATAATGTGAGACGAGGCTTAAGGTACTCAACGTCATTTACAACTCTAAGTACTCGAATATACAAGGTGTTTCACTATATTTGGCGGATTTTTGTAGAACTATACGTTTTTTTTTTTTTAATTTTCGAAATAGCCACTGTGTAAAAAATGTATTCTAAACATTTTAATATATCATACTTTTATATCCGATCAATGATTTCTGAATCATAACCATTTAAATATTTAAAAAATAGGCGTGAAATTATTTTATTTTAAATAACGCATTACTCGGTAAGGAAGCAAAATCAGCATGGTAATTTCTTATTTTTTATTACATATTAATTGAAGAACTTAGAACACAAGAGATAGAAATTACATTTTTAAAAAATCCAAGTTAAATGCACAGCTAAACTACACATTTTCCATTTTATTTTGCAGTTTAAGAAATATAAAAATTATTGATAATGTGCTGCGATCTAGTATCAAATACTGAATCTCACTAATATAGCCTTCAAATGAAAATGTCATAACCGATAAGGAGTGAATAGGTACAAGCATCCACAACAGCTGTTAACACATTTGTTTCACTTTACTGACACTTACTAAGTGTTTTTTTCAAAATTGTTCATTATTCGAATATAAGAATAATATTGATATGGTAATATGCTATAATAATTATACTGAGTGAAAATAATTTTAAACTTGATTTTCTAAAAATCAATAAAATGACACTTTTACCCATTTTGCTCTAGGTATCTCAATTACTTTCATACCTATTTTCTAGACATTTAAACGGCTGTAACTAAGAAACTATTGATCGGATATGAATGTATGATACATTAAAATTTGTAGAACAATATCATTTACATAGTGGTTGTTTTGAAAATAGTATAAGTCAATAAATAACAACGTATTTCTTTTTTTTTATGATTAACGGATGACAGTAAAAATGTAATTTTTCTCTAAATATATGTCTGCCTCAAAGAAAAATATATTGGAAAAAAAAAAAAATTTAATAGCTATAGAATAGTCTATCGAAACATAATGGGACAATTTTTATGGCTGCATTCATAAATAGTTTTATGTTTTGGTAAAAAGAATAATAACGCTTGGGATCAAGATCTGAAGGAATGAATTTCGATTCTAAAAGATACAAGAGCAAGGGGATCAGGAACGTTGAGTGAACAAAAGTCATTGCATGCGTCAGATCTTTGCTATACACCCCTTATGAAAGGAATAATCGTACACGCTCAGAATCTGAAAATGACGCGAATAAATCCACCCCGGGCAACCGTAATATGCCATGTACCAGACCGGATCGTCGAAATCCCGCAACACCATAACAATATAGGTAAACGGTATTACGGCAATATCTGTGGCCGCTGTCCTCGCCGTAGTCGGACGTGTCGATATCATAACCGATTTTGTACATCCGTCTCTCGCACGATGTAATCGAATTTCGTGCTGTGCACGTTTCCCCGGAGTATACTCGCTTCGAAAAACTCAATAACGATTGTCGTCGCATCGTATAGGTGTATAACGATGACGTGCATCACACAACACAATAATATACAGGGTGTCCCACAGTAGTATGCTTTTGTGCGAGTGTGATACGCGTGTGTAGAGAAAGATTATAATTTCATTTTCATCACTGAATCAATCACTGAAAAATAAAAAATAAACAATAACTTTGCATCTTTCGGCTCGTTAAAATGTTCGAAATAGCCATTTTGTAAAACAAAATTGTATTCTAGAAATCGCGACGTAACGTACATTTTCATAACCGATCGATACATAGTGTCTTACCGTAGTTGTACCGTAGTGGGTTTTGCGTACGGAAAATAGGCGTAGAAGCAATTGACAGTCGACAGTTGAAGACGAGGAATAATTACCGTGGCTGTCGCGGTTCCTTGTCGCGCAACGTGTTATTATTACAAGACACCCTGTATACGGACGACGGATATCAATTTTCTATGATACGTACACGGTATTCGTACGGCGACGTGACGTGTGCGCGTCACGTTATACGGCACTCGCTATACGGATTAACTCGACAAGCGTACTGTTGGTGCGCATACGTGTGCGTGTACGTAGCTATGCGTATGAGGCCGCTGTAAAATGCGTGTATTGTATTATTAGGGAGAAACGTGCTCAAATTATGTAATTTTCTCCGCGGGGCCCGCACGGTTACCCCGCGACTGCATGTATGATACACCTATAATAATAACAAGGTGTACAATACACACGTATGTACACACGCATTTTTTTTTTTTTTTTTTTTTTTTTTTTTATTGAATTTCCCTTGACGAAATATAATAAATTACGTACGGTACGACGACTACGGGGACGAGATCTTTTCGGGAAATTACAGATTCTACGCGCACCAGTAGTATACGCGCATAAACTTTGTCGAAAAAGAGCGAGAAAAGTCACGCGCGCGAAACTATAAATCGTGAGGCGATACAGCGATATTAAATTTCCGCGTGGTATTCGGTACAAGTTCGGTTTCGGAGCCGATAGCGCAGCGAACGCCGAGAAAAATATATATTTTTTTTCAAAACGTCTTTATCGATACGGTTTTTATTAAAATTGCGTTGTTTTTTGTTTTTTGTTTTTTTTTTTTTTATAAGGGAGCGCTGACATTTTATCAGGCCGATTACCGTCGTGTCCCCTCGGCGGAAACCAGGTTAATTGATATTGAATAAAAAATAATTATAAATAAATATTTAAGACCGTTTGATTATAACGGATACAACGTTATACGGGAGTGTACGAGTGCCTGCTCTGTCCCTGATGAGTTTTACCTTTTACCTATTATCTCGTTTTTCAAGCACTATAATTATACAATTTAAATAATATTCTCCGACCTAATTTCGATTTTATACATCCCCGGAGCCACTCGTGTTAGGAAATAACGGATTCATCTCCTTGGTGAATAATAATGCGATCATTTTGTTTATCGCCCTTAAAGAAAGGGAAAAAAATATACTAAATAATAAAATATTATATAACCGTAATATCATCACTAAAAAACATAAACTTACCCGCTTTTTCCAAATTTTAAAATAGGATTTAATTTCTGTTATTATTAAGTTTTTATTATTTTAATATTTTTTAAACAATCATTGTTGTCGTGTTGTTTTAATCATTTTTCCATATTATGACATAATGCTATATATTGTATTGTTAACAAAGCAACATTATCAACTAAACTTGGCTCAGAACCGTTTTTTTGTTAGCAATGGTTTATCCTTGCTTATAGATATACATTAAATTCCCGTTTGTAGACTAGCTTCCCAATTTCCCACCTAAAACATTGGCTGCACCTACGTGCGAAGTATGTCCGTTTTTTTTTTTTTTTACTATGGTTGTATTGAATTATCCGATGTTTATTTATCCAGATGGTTTAAGTTAGATAACACAATTTTTCATTTAAGGTAATTGACCAGATTCCCAATTTTTTTGAATATTCTAATAAGATAAAAAATATTAATTTATCTAGTTAATTTATTTTCATCTAGATAATGCTCATTACTGTTTTTTTTAGATCATTTTTTTGAAATTTTCATTTTTAACACTTATCGCCGTGTACACTGCTAGGGTATTATTGTAATGGTTTCAAACTGTTTTCGATAACATCGACTCATAATACTTGCGTTTATAGTAATTATATTGTACTGCGTGGCCACCACCACCTATTCAGGTAAGTTTAAACATTTTTGACGTTGACATGTGCTTGTAAAGAAAACCACTCATGATGATTCGGCTGAATGTAATGTAATCGTTAAAATAAAGTATATGCACTGTCCATCATAACCTAAAATATTTACATTACCTTGACCTTTTTTTCAACCGTTATTAAGTATAATTTATGAATAATGACTTTTTATTCGTCGAATTCATTACACGTTAATTTTTTATTTTCACAACACAATTGGTGGCATGATCAGAGCTAGGTCATGAGGATGATCGATATTTTGTTATAAGTACCCAATAGGTATAGGTAAATTTAGTAGATTTGGTAAATATTTCATTGTGTAATGGAAGTTAAGTATATAAAATCTAATTTAAAAAAATACAAAGCAAAGGACTTTCCTAAAAAAAAATTGTCTGTTTGGTCATTATATTCACTATAGTATAAGCTTCTGAATGACTCAAATATAGCTTTTGGTGATCATTTTCTTAAATAGTATAAATTATGAATTATAAAAAATATGAAGAAAAAACTAACAGGAAAAAAAAAACAAGAAAAAAATAACAAAAATGAAAAAAAGATTTTTATTTTCAGTCAAATAAATTTAATCTATCTTTATCTAAACTTAATATCTTTTATAATAATAAATATTTCATAATTTTAGTAATTTTAAATTATCGTGGAGAAAATTTTAAATCGCATACTTTTCTGTTGTAAAGTCTAAATTGCAATTTCGATACTTAACTTAACTAACGAAATTGTATGTAAATAAATCATGAAGTATATTAGGGCAGATTTACGATTTTTATTGGCCTGAGAAGTATGAATCAAACTGGCCCACGTGCACAAATAAATTTCCCGAGAAGCCGATTCGCTCTTGAAGCTATCTTCAAGAGGTATACTAACTTATTTTCCTTATCAACATAATTTTTCATTTTTATTTATTTAACTAATTAATATAAATATTTAAATAAAAAACCTTCTGAAATTTGTTGGTCTTGCAGTAACATGATTTCATGGTCCTTAATTAAAAGTTACGCATAATGAGGTTGATTTTTCTCCAGTTTTTTTTTCAAACTATTGTTTAGGTTTGGATCACTTAATTTTTATGACTTGCATATTAGACAATACGTAAATCTTATGAGTAGTTTGATTCTTAGAAATAACCTCAGCGACGGATAGTTTTTCGAGGATACCCATCGTTGGTACTCGTAATTTTTTATTATTATTATTATTATTTTTTTTTTGTGAGTGTTTTACATACGTGTTTCTTTAAACAAATAAATTAAAATATATCTGTTGTGGCATATTTGATCTAGTAGTCGTTATAGTTTTTTTCAGATTCTCAAACAGGTTTATAACAAATATAACAAATACAATTATTATTTATTAATAATACTGTAGTATTTTATTATCACGGCAATCAAGCATTTTCCATAATATTTTGAATGTAATAACGTAATACCTGGAAAGAGGATGTCGAAGACGTCAAAAGTACGACGAAGGGGAGGAATGATTAAATGACCTTAATCACATACAACTGTATATTATATCTATTAAAAATATGTGTGTATTGTATTCAAATGAAATTATAAAATAAAACATGCAATTAGTCTTCCGTGACATCCTCCTTTAATAATAATATAAACATTCATACAAATGTGAAAATTATCCCGGATATCTAAACTGTTAGAAAAATGAAATATTAAACTAATTAGTAATAACTGAACAACATATTTTATACTGGAAATTAAAAAAAAATGATACGCACGTCTATTTCATTAGTAGACTTATTTATTTTTTTTTCCCTATGTAACTTTCTAAATGAATTTTTATGTTAATTTATAAACCACATATTATACAAAATAAATTTGTGTTATTATCATAATGTTCCAATTAAATACAAATTAATAAATGAATTAGACTCCCTAATTCCACCACAAGCATTATAATTACATGAATCAGGTATTAACATTTGTACTAGTATATTAATAATTATGTTGTACATAATTGCAGTGGTGAAACTAGAAATTCTAATGTCCGTAACAAAATATTCTAGATTAACTAAATCGGGGGGCCTAGTGCACATTCCGAGTTGGGACACAACTTACAGTTTCAAGCAAAAAAGATGAAAAAGGTCTGCTTTCATAAAAATCTGGATGGGGTTGGTACTTCATTTTACGATTTTCCCATGGGTTTTCAGTTATTAATGGAAAAACCATAGGAAAAACGGAACAATTTACGAAATTTATTATTTTTAAATCGTAATTTTTTTCACCTACAACTGCGGCCCACTCACCACGTCCGTTTAGTTTTTTTTTATAACAACAGTTGGTATTAACCACGTGAGTCAAAACTATAACTTATTATAAGTAACATTTATTTTGGTTTAAACATATTAATTTATTAAGTTTAAACAAGTACTTCTCGTTAAGATCCGAGGATCAAATATATCGATAATTTTAAAACGATCTTACTATCTCTTATGTCACGTTAAGGTTTTAAAATAGTTTTCACTTACAATGCGTGTCTTGTTGAAATTTAATAGTACAAATAAATAGAACAATTCATTTAATATAAAAATCAAATTATCTTATTCAATTATTAAAAACCATGAAGAATTGATTTTAAATGTCTACATCATAGGTATAACTATGAGCTCGGAACTTATTACATTTACAATCCATAAAAACCCTCTAAAAACGTCAAAAAAGCTCTGAAAAATATTTAAAAAAAAAAAGCGAAAATTATTAAGGAGTTTAAAAGTCCCCCTCTCACTAATGACCACTTATTAAATTAAATTTCTTAACACTATAAAATTGATTTAAACAAAATAATTTCTTTTAAATCAAATCGTACGTATTATATAAAAAAAAAAAAAAAAAACATTACTTTTTATTACCAAATCATTTTCGTGGTGTTAGACAATTTTATTTATAAATTAAATCCGAGGGACTATTAAACTCCTCTATTACTTTTACGTTTTTAAGTATTTTTTTAAGTGATTTTTTTCAAGGCTTTTTGACGTTTTCAAGTGGTTTTTTCGTGGATTTTAAAAACATATAAATCCGGCCACTAGTTATAATGTTATTACAGCTTCGTGGGAACAAGAAAAAACAAACAAATAAATAACCTAATTAATAACTAACGCAACGTCACTCTTGTTGTACATGTGCTCGAAATAATAATATGTTATAATTCGGATTGTCGATCGAACCGCACGCATATTGCGACACGTGTGTATTTGTGTTTTTTTCACTGTATAGAAGGTATTAACGTAATGCAGTGCCCGCGAGCGTTGTAATTCGTGTGCCGGAAGATTGTAGTGCGACGGCATCCGGTCAGTATCATAATACACGTATACAACAATATTATTACGCGGGTGCATCGAGGGATGGAGATCGTCCCGTCTCCGAGCGGCCAAGGCGTCGAAAACGCGTCCGACGAGTCCCTGTTTTCCGACTGGTTGTCTTCCGACGGCGGCGACGGACTGCAGTCGCGGGACGTCCGCCACGCGGCCGCCGCCAGTGACCTTGAGCCGGCCGAGTTTGTCGCGGTGCCGTCGGTACCCCGGCAGGGCGAGAACGGTACCGTTGTCCCGGCGCACGCGAACGTTCCGCCGCCGTCGGACCACGACCGGTTTTCGCATTGGACCGCGACGGCAACAGCTGCAGAGTCGGCCGTCGCCGGCAGCCGCGCGGGCCGAGCGATGTCCACCGGAGACTGCGAGCAGAACTCTGACTATCCGGACGTCGAATCGTATCACTACGTGTCATCGAACAGCGACAACGGCGACGACGAAAACGACAACGACCGCAACGACGACGTGGACGACTGCGGGGCGTCCGGGCTGCGGTGTCTCACGATCGACGGAGTCGCCGACGGTTGTGGCGTACCGGCCGGGCCAGCGGCGGCAGTGGACCGGAGTCCCGGCGTGGTATCCCGGAGTCACACGGACAACCGGACGGGTGACTTCGATTCGAAACCGTCGGTCAAAATTCCCGGTTGGCAAGACGGGGGTGCCCGCGTCGCCGCTATGAGACCGAACGCCGCCGGCACCGCGGCCGCAGTCGCAGCACCGCTTAAAGACGAGCCGTTCAGGCACCTTTGGACCGCATCCAGTAACCTGCTATCGGTAAAACCGCTGTCCACGTTCGACAAAAAACAGAAGGAAAAACGCATCCATGACGCGTACGTGTGCAAAAAGTCAAAACCGCCCGCGGCCAAGTCATCGAATCTCGCGGCGTCTCGCGGCGCCCGTTCGCCCCCCGGTCACAAATCGTCGTCGTACCTCAAGCGGCAAGCGGAACGCGTCGAGATCGCACGGATCAACGACATCATGGCCAAGAGGTTATTAAACGTCAAGCCCGCCGTGTCGTCGTTTCGCGGTTAATGCGATGAGTAGACGAAGCGGGTGAAATAATATCGCTCGCATTTATTGTTGATTTTATCGTCGGTTTTAAAATAAACATCACGGACATAATATAACGCAGTCGTGTTTGTCAGCGATCCCGGTTAAGCGACGCGAATCAGAACTTTTAAGAGTATTTCGTGCGCGCCGACTAGATCCGAAACGCGTTACGTGTCCCGCGCGTTTACCCGAGAAAAACGCACGTACCCGAAACGATATGCAATGAGTGTTAGAACGGGAAATAAGCCGTCATGCAGGGCAGTAGCGTCGTTTGTGGGCTTAAGGCTTCGGTGATCCTGTTTTCTTTTTGTTAAATTTTTTTCTGCCCGCTTAAAATTTTATCATCTAAGACGATCTCGGCATTTTTTACGAGAGAAAGGTGGGCGAAATATATTTGCACCCACTCTTAAAATAGAAAATTCCTTAAAAAAGTTACCGTAATCACTTATCGAGCGATAATGTTATACCTGTGATGTGTGTGGCCGATTGTCTAACGCTTTTAGTCCATTTAATTCATTGAAAGGGCATTTTTTTTTTTTTTTTTTTTTTTTTTTTTTTTTTTTATATATTTTTTAGGGCATTTAAATCAGAGCATAATAATAGTTAATACTCATACAGTTTATTATTCAGTAGTGCGTGGCAAATCACTGTGAAGGTATATCGTTGATCATCATATTTCGCAAATTATTAAATTTTGTTATCAAAATCAGTGCTCTGTTCGAGAAACCAAATTTCGAATTTCGCCAAAAAAATAATCTTTAGTGGCGAGGCCCATAAACATAAACAGTAAATAGTAAATACTAAAAACACAAAAATATATATATCCCTAATCTCTAGGTCTAGGAACTGCTTAACACGTTGTTCTTGACTGAAATCAAAATTCAATAACATATGTACATTTTTCTTTAACTCTGTCACTTTTTAGACGGCGTCAAAGACATTTTGTTTATTATCAATTCGCCCTTTTTTGACAGTAGACTACCAGGTTGTATAGATACAGACCCGACATATTCGATCGTATTACTCACGACGACGATGTAGTATAATCTCGAATTGTACATACGGTTCAGTACACTGACATTCTGCAGACTCGATTTAAAACATTTAAAATTATACACAGCAGTTTGAAGCGGCTGTAGGTACGTAGGCTGTAGGTTTTTACCAATATTAATGAAACTACACGGACGACATAAAATATAATCACGTTGGACAATTGTAAACCTCAGATGATTCGAAGGTCAAAATGTAACAAATTAAAAATTAAGGAGTCGTTTACGATTCGAATTACTGTCCGGCGACGCACCATACCCGCAACACAATATATTTTAATAGTTTTTTAGTCGACACAACAATGCGTTAGGTACTTTCTAAACGAAATAGAAAAGCAAGACGTGTTATTGAACAATTTAAAAATATCTTAAATTGGTGTTAATAAAATATACTGAAATAAAACCCACACGCTGTTCGAATTTATGTGTATATGCAGAACGGCCGTTAAAAGACATGTGATAAAAAAAAAAAAAAAACTAGCTAACTGGCATGTAACGATGAAATGACGATGATAAGTAAGCAGGTCGGAAGTATTGTTTTTCTATAGTAAAGAATGAACCTTAAAAGCATAGAATAACTTGAATGGAAAAAAAACAATTTTGAAAGAGTTTTTTCGTAAATACGAAAAAAAAAACTGCACCCATTTCAACGATATATTTCGGCACCGTGCCGTAAGTCTGTAAGTGTATTATGTTCGAAATTTACATTTTGTTTTAGCTGTTGATTAAACGGACATTATAATTATTCCGCGAGAACTACTACGATCTTGTGAAGTGTTCAAAAACCAAATAAATCGACGTTTGCGTCATTATAAAACGCAGATTGTTACAAACCGTACAATTCGATTACATACCTATGAAACAAATATTGTTATATTATATTTATTGTATTTGGATATAATAACTACACTTTTACAATTGTAAACTTCGGAATACTCGATTCGACGGTAATTGTTTGAGTAATATTTATATCGAGGTTTTTTAGATTAACAGAAACCGCGAATTTGTAATTATTCTCATTGCACACATCCCCCCCCCCTTCTACCTTTCTCGCCCAGTTTTTTATATTAATTGAAAAAAATGCAAACCGAAAAAAGAACCCCATTCAACTCACTGATCAGACGACATTTTCGAAAATCACCCTAGAAGTCGATAATTAGAACAAGATTTCCGGTTTTATAGTTATATATATATACAGACAGCCTATAGTTATATATTTTTAGGCACCGAGTGTCTACAATGAAGTACTGCCCCCCCCGTGGATAAATGAGGTTGCTACCCTCTACTCCTTGGAAATTTGTGTACACTAATATTGGAAATATTTAATTTTGTTTTTTTTTCAGTTTTTGTTATTCATTTTGTAGATGATCATAGAGTATATATTTTATTTTCACTATCAAAATAAAATAACTAAGTGATAATTAACTAAATAAACACAAAACATGTAACATAAATTTATAATTTTAGCTAATGACTTTCTTGTAAAAATAAATACATTTCTTTCGGACTTAAATAATTTTAAAACTTTGTAAAATAAATATGTAAATGGTAAAACATTTCTGCTCTAATTATTAGACAGCTTTAAACTTACATTTATCTGCTATCGCTTAATCAGCTATCAAATAACACTTTCATATTTTTCAATTGAAAATATTTAAATATTAACCAGATAACTATTATCTATTTTCTAGGTAGATACTTATAGTACTTCTCGAAATATTTGACAACATGCAAATAGAAGGTCAGGTCAAAAATTGGAAGTTATAATTTTCTAAAGTGCACGGTATATTGTCACGTCATGAAGTCGGTTTTTTATATTTTAGAAAAAATATTGGGAATTTAGAAAAAACAAATTAAAATTAAATATCACCGGGTAAAACTGTACCAAAAAAAAAATTAGAGTCTTTTTTTACTTGTCTATCAAAAAGGGAAAAAGTGTTTAAAACCTGCAATTTTTATAGATAGACAATTTTGTGATTTTAATCACTTGGACAGTTAAAAGAAATTATTATAAATGAGTTCAGTTCTGTGTTGCTTAGTATTTCAGTAAGTGATTAATATCAATAGTTTAAGCATGCATTTTTAATTTGTTTAAGTACACGTTATACTTTTTGACGGTCAGTATTTTTTTGTTTTTTTATTTTTTGGTTTTGTTTCAATTGTCAAAATGGACGAAATCAATAAAAATCTTCAATTCCTTATACCCTCTTCAGAGATCATTAAAAAAACATACTTAAAACAATGCAGTGAAGACGTATCTCGATTTTTGTCGTTGGAATCAAAATTCGATTGGAACATTATTACAGAAGTGGATTTGAGTTTTTTAAATATTGTACACATTTGTAACTTCACATTAGTTACAAACCTAAAGTATTTAAGATTGGCTCAAAACAAGATACAAACGATCGAAAACCTAGATCAGCTTACAAAACTAGAAAAATTAGACTTATCGCATAATAATATATTGAAAATTGAAAATCTAGACAATTTGACCGCGCTAACATTTATTAGCTTAAGTGGCAACAAGATTTCAAAGTTGGAAAACTTGGATACAATTTCACAACTACAAACTCTACTTATCAATGATAATAAAATAACTAATATTGATGAATTATTCTATTTGACACGTTTTAAGTACTTAAAAGTTTTGGATATTATGAACAATCCTGCCACTGAATACTTTACGCCGGCCGACTTTGAAGCTAAAACTGTTAAATTTCCAAATTTACAGTACATCAACTCTAAACGTATACCAAAATCGATGATACTTCTGCCGGAAAATGAACTGGAGTATAATCGCCATAATTTATCACAGGCACCAGATGAACGCCAAGACATTTTAACTGATGCGAATGGTGAACAATTTATGTATAATGTAATATATAAAGATGATAATGCTTGGAAAATACTTAGTAAATTGAATAAAAACGTGCTGAAGTCTTTTGTAGAATATGAAAAACAAATTAAGGAGAATGCAATTGCTTTGAATATAATAAGATTGAAAAAGTATAAACTTGTTTAAAAAATAAAACATATATTGTTTAAACATATATTATTACATACTGTATTTATTATTAACTTTCAGAATCGATGGTCAAGAAGAAAAATCGTTAAAGTTTAAAATGGCTTATTACACATTTGAAAGAGAGTGGACAAATAAAAATCGTAAGCTGATAAGAGAACACGATGAAATTACACAAATGAGAATCAAAGTACGTAAAGATAACGAAAACGGATCTGTAATAACGATCAATAATTCTGGAAATTTATTTTCACATCGATCATTGGATTTGGATCCAATAGAATCTGTTACATTAGAATTGGAGGATGAAATGATAGCTTTGACCGATCGTTTGCATATGAATAATATTTATATAAACGAGTCTCTCATGTCAATGATTTCCAAATATGAAAGTAAACTGGAAGATGAATTAAAAATGTTTACCGAATCGGTAGCTGCAATATATGCCAATATCCGAAAATCTGAAACTGACTATTCACAAATATTGATGGACAACGTAAGGGCGACCGTAAATAATCGCCAAAAAGTTATACCACAAGAAATCACGAATCGATTTGAAAATAAGTAATTACCTAAAATATTATTATAGTTATGAAGGAGACAATTAGTTATTAAATTAAAAACAATTATATCTATTTGTTTTCAAGAGTAATTTTAGTCGGATTGATAAATGGCGATAAATAAGAATCCATAAAAATAATACTTACTGTGTGGTGGTAACTTTTTTTTAATATTGAAAAACAAAATTAAATTAACTGTTTTACATATCCTGATTTACCTATGTTTTATGACTTAAGTTATTTAATGCTATTACATACTATATTTACGATTTCACGGGGATTTCAACTTTTAGATATGAAATCATAGACGCCGCAAGTGAATCCGGTGAAAAACACTTGGAACAGATTTACAAACATGAGGAAAATCTTATTTCGGACACAAAGAAATGGACTAAAAAGACAATTGACGATTTGAAAATTACCGAGAAAAAAAGATTTTGGATGGTAATTGAAGAAATTAGAAAATATCATGACACAAATACGGATAGCAGCCAAACACTCGAACAAGAATTAACATAAGACTATTTTTTAATTGGATATTTTTTAATGTAATTATATCGACTTGTTTGTCGATGAACTAAGCACATAAACCGTTTTGGTTACTAACTAGTTGACTGACCTGCCAAATAAAATGTAAGAGTATTATAAATAATACTATCAAAAAATGTTACGAAAATACATGTATATTTATTTTTTATTTAGATTCGAAACGTAGCGATGGAAAGAGGTTGTTAGACAAATTATTTTGGCCTTTGACGTGGTAAAATTTTCAAAATATTCTGAAAACGTTTTTGAGCGATTTATAGGCATTTTACATTTTCTAGTTATTTACGTAGTAATGTAGGTACTGTATGGATAGAGTTAATTGATAGATATCTAATACGAAATTGTTTGTCCGTTTTAAATTACGAAAATTAAAATTTAAGATAATTCAGCACTATAATATTTCACGTTGAGTGAGTTCATAATTGTCATTCAAAAACAAATATAAATGGTTAATGTTCTACGTGCTAATACATAGCTATTAGTATCTATTAACATATTTAATGTTCCGTATCGCTTAAATCATACGATTTATATACTTACATAACATATTTATGCATATCGGCGTTTTAAAGGTTTAAAACATCTGGTTTAGAGGATAAACTAGTTTACTCAGAAATCGGGTTTGGTCGGTACCATATACATAACTGTACCTACAACATGAGCACACCGTCAACGTCCCGCCCACACATATCGTCCGAGACGTGACGTATGATAACATACGATCACGAGTTTCAATTGGACTGGGCAGTTACTTAAATTACGTCGTTTTTGGATTTTTCGTTTTTGGAGTGTGGAAATTAATAATTTAGAGGGGATTTATTAATAATTAAGGAACAAAATATCAAAATTGTAGTGATTATGGCATAAGGCTATTGCTGTCGAGAAGAGTTAGTTTTCGGTTTATATTATTGCTAATTATTTTTATATTTGTTATTGGCAGTGTTGTTTTCGTAAAAAAACTTATAGGTGTACTTATACCTATAGGCTCATTTATAAATTTAATCAACGAATATTGTGTTTTTATGAGCACAAAACGATACACATTAAATGGTTTAACCTAAACCATTCAAAAGGCCGATCTCTTTGCTCGAGAAAAACTATTTTTCATGGATCTTGCACATTATAGGTACATTGACATATTTACAAACTTTAGCGAAATCATTTTTTTTGTAACCCGATTTTACACGTTTTAATTTTTGTACCTCAGTATTAAGAACTATTTCACAGGTCAGATTTAACTTGATAATTTTATTAAGTAATTATTTTACTATCAAATTGAAAATTGTAAAATAAAACTCACAACGAAATCCATCAAAAATACCAACATAATTTGATATAAAATGAATTATCAAACATAAAAATACAATTATAAAATGTATTTAAACAAACGTTTAGGTTTATTGTTTCGAAATATTTTGACATAGGTATAACAGGCAAAAAAAACGCACGATGCGCAACAACATGAAACAAAGGATAATACGTGGTAATAATAATAATTAATAACCGATCATATTTAACCGATTAAGCGGTTCTTAATTTTAGACAGTTATTGATAAATATCGTATGATAAATAATTACGAGTACAGAACACTGCAGCTGGCTTAATTAATAAATTTCATATAGTGTACAGGCTACACGCGCATTTCAATTTGTATCTTTTTTTTTTTTTTTTTTTTTTTTTTTTAAAGCGTACGCGCGTATTTGTTCATTTTCCGCAGGGTATACGGGTATAGCTCACTGAACGGTAAATAGGCCGTATACCCTCCGAAACATCACTGTTCGATGTTTATGTAAAGGGCGTAATGCGCGTCCGCGCAATATAAATTTAAAAAAGCGCCGTGCCTTTCAATTCGCGTATAGGTCCATGCGTTTTCGACGTTTTTACTTTATTTTTCTGTTGATATGATACTGGAAAAAAAATAAAAAATAAAAACCCCGGCACGGTAAGCCCGGAGGTTTCCGAAACGTAAATAAATCAGTTTCCGCGCGTACATCGCTGTACGCTACGCGTTATTACTCCGGCACGGCTCGGGGCCTGGGTATGAAACGGGCGATACATCACCGTCGGAAATATTCCGCCCTCCGCCGAAACGCGGATCGTGGTCGTGGTTTTCCGTTGCCCAGGGGACGGGGTGGCGCGAACGCCGTACCGGGAAGACGTACGGGTGGGTAGCGCTGCTGTGCGCGCGTTAAAATATTCCATACCCTTGCGAAATAACGCCGGCCCGGGTATAAGGCGGCCGCCGCGGTACTCGGCGGTGCGATGGGGGGGGGGGNGGTCCGTAAATTTCCGACGCGCCGCCCGCCGATCACCGCGGTCTCGTCCGCACCGCGATTACAATGTTACGACGCGGGAATAACCGCGCGATAGCGTATAGCGGCGGCCCGGACGGCTGTTGTGCGCGTTTCAAAATATTTTTAACAACCCGACAAACAACGTACCCGGGCGTCGGGGTACGAGCGGGCGAAACGTCCGGATTCACGGATACGCGGCACACAATGCGCGCAAATTCGCACGGAAACCCCGTCCGCGGCTGTCCGTTCCTGAACGCCCGTAACAAATACGCCACGGGGGGGGGGGCGGCGGACGTTATTGTCGCCGAAACGCCGAAACGCCCGGTACGCGGTAAGCGCAAGTAGCGGCGGCAATGACGCCATAGTAACAGACGATGACAACGACATTGTTATCGGCCACGCGTCGACGAGGACGACCGTTCGACACCCGACGTTAAGGCCGGCCCGAATAGCAAGCCGTCTCGGTTCGACACGGGTTCGGGACGCGATTAGAGACGTTTCGGGGGGG
>CABPRJ010001931.1:474277-536008 GCA_902439185.1 Cinara cedri | reverse complement strand
ATCGAATTATTGATGAGTTCCCAACTTACATAACTTACTAACATGTTATATTGGTAATTGTCAATTAAATAATATCAAATTGAGTCGGTAAAAAAAAAAAAAAAAAAAAAAAAAAAAAAAAAAAAAAAAAACGATTCTGAGCAAAAACGCGCTCAAAATATTGAGCGCCGAGCGGTTTTCGGTACCAGGGGTGCATGTGGAACGACGTCTTTGAGCCGCCGTACGGCTCGGCGCGTCGGCCCTCGCATAACGTTTTCGAGTTGTCGAGGGGTGCGAGTGTGATTTTTACCGCGGGAACACGCGTTTTGGGTACCAGGGGCGCATGCGGAACGACGACGTCGACGCACCGCCGCGGGCAAACCGTAACGTTGAGTGTGTCGAACGTGTATGGCGGCGGCAATTGTTTCCGTCGCCGTTGTACGTGTCGTATCTCATTTCAGGGTCACGAGGAAACAACCGGCGAAAAGTTTGATTTTGGATAACAGGAGCGCATGTGGAACGACGTCGGTGAGCCGGCGTGCCGGCCCTTGCACATCGTTCTCCAGTTGACGATGGTGCGACAATGGTGTTGACTACGGTCGAAAAGGTTTCGGGTACTAGGGGCGCATGCGGAACGACGTCGATGCGCGGCCGTACAGTCCGGCGTGTCGGCTCTTGCACGACGTTTTCGAGTTGTCGACGGAACGAGGATGATTTTGACGGCACTCATGCGCGCTCCGGGTACCAGGGGCGCAGGCGGAACGTCGGCGCGCCGCCGCGCCGTCCGGTGTTGTACCGACCGCAGTCCCGCGGTTGTGTGGTGGCGACGGCGGCCACACACGTATTTGGCTGGTCTATCACGGAGTCCGGGTCACGTTTGGTCGGGTCAGTTGGCGGAGACGGGGAGCGAAATATTCGAAAATTACAAAACCCGTGCCGCCGTCAACGCTCCCGTATTCCCATATTCGGTTTTTTCCCTTTAGTTCATAAAACCGTTAATTTGTGTACAAACCGCGTCGGTTTTCGTTTTTTCCCCCGTATTTTCGCGGTTTTCCCGACAATATCAACCACGCATAATAGAATATTATAGTTATACGCTCAGGAATATAAAATCACGAAAATTCACGCGTTTCCGATATTTTATTTTCGCGTCGCATTTCGTTTCAAGGTTACACGGATTTCGACTACGGTCATAGACGTGCCGGGTACCAGGAGTGCATATAGAAAGGCCACGTCGATGAACCGCCGCGGCGGCAGTCGTTTCTGCGTTAAATTGCCCATCACGACGGTTGGGGGAGAGTACCGGCGATGGTGATTCCGAATCGACAATAAAGAAACCCATAATGCCGTGATCTCTTCTTCTTTTTATTTTTTTTATGCAACTTAATCATTTCAGAAGGGCCAAACAATTATAATACTATCTACATACCGCCTACATAATAAAAACTATGTTATAAACGATAAAAAATCGTGTAAATAAAAAATTAATATAAATGGCCTAAAATCGTCAAAAATATATAAAATATTTTGAAAAATTTTACAAACATAAATTTTCTGTTTACATTTCAAGTCTCTAAGAATATTTTTAATTGAATTACAACATAAAATAAGACGGACATACTTCGCACGATGGGCGGACCACCGTACGTGAGAATTTGGGAAGGTTGGATGCAGAAGAGTACATATTATATATTTGTACGCAACGATTAATCATTGTTAACGAAAACCGATACTGAACCTAATTCGGTTATACATGTATAGAAAGGACGTAATATTTAAGATTTTCAATAAAATTTTATATTAAAATTCTTTAACAAAAAAAAAAAAAAAAATGCTAGGTACATATTCATTTTTTTTTTATACGAATTGTAACGAATCCCTTGTTAAATCGTCAAGCAATTATTTTTGATCTAAAGATTACAAGGTACCCACCGAATAAAATTTACGTAAAAAAACTCACAAAATTAAGATATTTATACATAGCTCAAAAATGACTAAAATATTTTGAAAATTTGAAAATGTCTAGAAAAGGCAAGTATAAGTTTTCTGTTCAATTTTCAAGTATCTACGTATATTTTTAACTGAATCAAAACAAAAAAAAATAAATCGAAATTGAAAATAAATAAATTTCGTAAATTTTACCGTTTTCCCCAAGTTTTTTCTAATTACTATGAAAATTGCCTAACAATTAAAAAATTACTTCTTAAGCAATTTGATCTACAATTCAACGAAAAACGTAATTTTGATATTTTTGATTAGAGAAATATTTCTGGTAGAAAACTAAATGCGTAAAACTTAAAAACAATGAAATCAATCGCGCCATTTTATTTAATTGACCCAGGAGCGACAGATGCTCTTCCGGATGTATTTATTTGTACAGCATACCTGTTTATTATTAATATCAAAAATTAAAACTTGGTTACAGACCCCTGGCTATTAAATCTGTTGGAAAAATGCTTAAGTATAGAAGAGCATTCCTTATATTAATTATGTACTCAAATGCCTTCACAGATAAGGATTTTTTCCGGGAATGAGCAAACTAAAATAAAATAAAGTCAAACAACATTTACAAAACGGTAAATTTCCGAAAAGCAATCAAATCAATTTCCATTGTTTTTAACCAAAGTTTATTGCGTGTCTTGTTGCGTTTGTGTGGCAATAATATTGTTTAATTTAGTTTAGATGCAATCATTGACCGCACTGTACAACTTCTAATTTGGTTACAGTAGAAATAATAAATTTCAATTATAACTTAATATTTCCGTGTACTGGACAGTCGTGAATTAATGAAATTATAGTGGCCCAGGGCTATTCCGGGCGTCCTAATTTTTTTAAAAATAAAATAAAAAATAATTATCTGCGAACATGTATTAAATTTATATTAAGCTCTGAAACTACAGAAAATGTTCTTGCAAGTTTTACATTTTTATGTATTTGATTCATTTATTTCATAGGTGTTTGTTAGCTAAACGTTTGTTAAACAATATTTTAAATTGAAAAAACATCATAAGTACGTGAGTTCAATGAAATTAAAGACTATTCTAATATGTTTGATCTAAATTCTATTACTTGCAGTTAATACAGTGGCCATTTCTTCATGTGTATTTTAATTTAAATTAAATGCAATGAACAATTGTTTTTACACCCAAAAAAGTCTTCAAAGGATTTTTCTTCATTATAATTTATAAACTGAGTGGTACTTCCAGTAAAATTATTTACACCAAATCTATATGTACTTGTTGGATATAAAAAGGACTATTATAGGTATTATGTATGAGGTTTTTGTTATTTTCGTGGATTTTTATTGTATTATTGGTAAAATATATATATTAACGGTTTTGAACCGTTTTTACGAAAATGAAATGTGTTTTTAAGTATTCTAGTACTTAAGCGCTAAGGTATTAACTTGAGTGAATATATTGAGAGCTTTCATTGGAATAAATAACAGTAAAAAAAAGGTAGGTATTAATATTATAATTTTATGCAAAAATAATTTTGATGAAGGTATTATATTATTAGTTTTTCAAAAAAGTTTAAATTTGAATATCATTAGTGTCATATTCCCGAAATTAATACATGCATATGATTATCCCAGTATTAATAATCCGTTGAACATTTTTATTTTAATTTTTTAAACTTATATCATAATCTGGTTTAACAATCGGACGGTCATGCTAAATGGATCATCAAATTAAAATACACTAGTTTTACAAAAAAAGTTTTTAAAACATATTTTAACAAATTTAAAATGTATATTTTATTTTACAAAAAAAATAATATCATAATGAAGAAGCATCATTTCGTGTATTATGGTTGACATGAATTTTGTAAATACCATGCCCTATTTGCAGAGTTCAAATTCGTACAAGTCAGTAGTAACTGGAGGGAAAGGGGTACAAAGATAATGCATGACTTTCTTGGCCTCCAACTAAATTAAACATGAAACAAAATCGGTCTCTTGTTATTTTTCTATTATAGCAATACTTCTGGTAAAAAAATTATTAGCCTTGAAAAAAGTTAAAATAAAGGAATCGCGTTATCTGTTACCAATCATCTCTGTAAAGGCTAAATTTAAATTAAATTTATTTAGCAAAATTATTAATAATATTTTTGTATTCAAATGTTATATTATTCATTTATTTTTTTTATTTTTTTATTTTTTTAATAATAACACCCATTAATTTTGAAGGGATAGGTGAATTAAAAAAAAAAGATTTCTTCTGACATTTCAAATGGTTTTCATTAATTGTTTTATTTGTTTTATTTGTTTTATATATACATTTCAAAATATTTATTCAATTTAATATTTATTTTTATACGAAGTATTTTCCGATGGTTTATGCATTAACTTCAAAATGACAAGGGCATCATATGTATCTTTTTAATGATTGTCCGGTAAAGTTTACGTTTTGATATTATTCAAAATTAACAATCATATCTGACTAATATATGCAGTATAAAAATTTTTTTCAGAAACTAAACTTCAAGAGTGTTGGTTCCACAATTGTCAAGTGAGTAATTTATTATAGGACCTTATCTTATATTAAGATTGATGATTATTTACCTTCTCAGTACATGCAGTATGCACATTAAGATAGTTCAGGTTAACTTAATAGTAAACAATCATTTAGTAATTAGAAAGTGCTTTAATTGTGTTTTGAATGTAATTTGTTTAGATTGTTATACGGTATATACTGTTGATCTGTAGACGAACTTTGAATAGTGTCTTTTATTAATTTCAGACAAATCCCCAAGCTGTCATACAACTGCGTATCATTTTAATATTTTTCATTATAGCTATTATTTAATTCACTTACTTAACTTCAATTTTACTTTTGATTTTTATTAATAGGTCTTCACCAACAGAATTCTTGAACTATCAGTATACCTATTATTAATTATCTTTATAGTTCATGATATATCAGTATATTATCAGTAAATTATAAGTATATTATATTTGATGTTTTCCAAATAATTGTATACTATGTCAATCAATATGAACAAATTCGAAAGACAGATACAATTATTTATTTTTGGCTATTTGCAAAATGTTTGATTAACCCACAATGGCGCCGAAAATATTAAGTCTTTAGATTTAACCTTGAAATGTTTAAAAAAAAATAATTTAAAGTTTAACATAAAATAAGTGTGTACCTAATAAATATTAAAAAACCAATTAATTTAAACTTATTTTCGAACACTTGACATTCATAGTCTTTTTTTCGCTGAAATTATAGAATCTAGTTGTGCCTGAAAAAAAAAAAATGTAAATTTATTAACTATAATAATAACCAATATAATTATAAAGCGTGGTTGCTATTACGTTGCTATGTAAATTAAGGTGATTTATATTTGGGTGATTATGGAATTTTTGTTTTGACACCCTCTACTTTATTTAAAAAAAAAATAAAAACAAATTGACAATTTATTCTCAAGTTCCTCTGTAACGAGATTTTCTATTAAAAACACTTTCTTTTTCTTCTTTTAATTTGAATTTTGTTTATATAAGGCATATAGAGTTGACGAAACTAATATTTCTTGTATGGAAAGTTAGGTTAGATGAGGGGTAATAAAGTATACTGGGCGTTGTCTGGTATACTAAAATGCCAATATATGTGAAACATTGGCGAGTTTTAGTGTGTTGGATTTTTAAAAATTAAGTATTTCAATCAAAACCAATGTATAAATACATTTGTTTGTTTTTAGATTAAATTCAGGGGCGTCAAAACCAAATTTCTTCCATCACCCCAATAAGAACTACCCTAATATACATTATAATATTAGGCATACTGATATGAGATTAAAGCTCAAAAGTATGCAGGATAATAAATGATGTGTAGGTTATTGTTACTTTGAACATTTGACTTTTTTTTTTCAATGCATTTATCATTTTGGTGTGATTTTGGACTTCCATCTCGTACTTTTCAGCCATCTCTTGTTCAAATTCGACCGCCGTATTTTCAGTTTTTGTCAAATCAGTTTCTAGCACCTGATTTTCCAATTTCAATATTTTGGCTAAATTTTTGAAATTATCATTTTTTTGTCTATGCTGTAGGTACACAGAACAAGTTTGTTTTAATTTCCATGAATGGGCACAATTTGAGGATAAAAAATTTTTTTTGTCTTCGAACTTTCATAAATCAGATTAGAATAGATTTTATGGAAGTTTTGGGGGAAACAAAAGGAATTTATCCTCTTTTATAAGATAAGTTATCTACAGAATACAATGCTTAGGTAAGGTTAGGTAAATTAATACAAAAATAACTAATTTCGTATAAACAATAAAAATGCAAATTGCTGGAAATATAATTAATTCGCACAATATCTCTATCATGCGCAGGCTTGTTCAGAGATATTTTGGGACCCGGGCCAGAACCACGCAAAGGGTGCCTTTTTATCTAAATTTAATTTAAAGATATTAAATATAGATTTATAATTTTCACAATAATGTGCTGATAGCACATATAGTCTAAAGGCTATATTTTTTAAACTTATCTAAGGTAGCCTTCTATAAATAATAAGTTGTACACAATATATTGCATAAACATTCTTTGTTATGTATATATATATATATAGTATACAAAATCGTTATAATCACAAATATATTTTTAAAAAAGTACAATTTATTTATAAGTAAGTAATCTTTGTAGTTTATAACATTTCAGTCATTATTATTACAGTTTATTGTTATTTTTATTTATTGTTTATACAGTTATTAAGTCGTCATTTTAACTTAAATTTATATTTTATAACAAGTCGGGAATTTTCGATTAAATAATATTAAACAATTTTTTTATATGGACGCATAGGGCCTAATGATTATTTTGTCTTCCTATTTCAATTTTGACCCAGAGACCCCCCCTCTCTGAACGGGATTGGTCATGCGTTAACTTTTCAAATTTTATAGATACTTGCCAGCAATGTCTTTCGAATACCGTAAGCAGTTCTACTTTCATACAACATTTTATATGACTCTATATTCATTTTGATTTCGTCCCGTATCATAATCAACATGTAACCCCGTTCGGCACAATTCAATGTCTCTTGTCTAATGATTTCGTCTAATAAATAAACACGAAACAAATAACCGTAACTTCAATTACCGGTGTATTATATATATGGCTCGGGTGTTTCTATACACTTAAAATAACTGTAATATGTATACATTAACATGCATTAAAAGTCATAAAATATGCATTTTCTGTCGAAATACACTAAAATATGCACAACAAATTTATTTTACCTTTAATTATCAAAAATTTAAAATTTACTATAATTTATAACGTTTATGTATTTAAATTTATTTACAGTTTTTTTATTATCTAATTATTTTTATATTAAATAATAATTTACAATAAAAGCGTTACACTGTGATACAATGGTATTTTTTAAAAATTGTTCGAACTTATAGCTAAGTCTATTATCTAAAAATTAACTTTTGTAGCGCAAAAAACTACGTTCTACATCTACTGATGTTAATATACCCAAGTATACTTGAAAAATACCAAGTACTGAATCTTCAAATCGTTTTCTATTCCTTCCATAGTATCCACTTTACTAAAATATATACTAGAAATCTGTACCAAAGTTTTAAATCCACCATTCTTTTCAATTACGTTTTGCAATTGCTCGTAAATTTCTATTCCTAATTTTCCATTAAATATTCTTAACATTTCTCAAGTATTATTAACTACTTTAATTGATTCATACAAAGTCAGTCCAGATGATATAATCCAATTTAGTTGTATTGACTAGTAAGTATAGTATGCACGCCTATATAAGTATTTTAAGTTGATTTGAATGTATTAACATATAATTCAGTCAAGTTTAGGCATAAATTAAGTTCAGTCATAATGCTAAGACTTTTAGAATTTGAGTGGAGCGAGGAATGTATTGTTTTTTCAATGGTGTTATTTTTTTTTCCTTTGAACGACATTTAAACAATCATTTTTGAACTTAAATTTGGTTCAGTCATAATACTTATATTTTTAGATTCTTAGTTGAGTGAGGAATGTATTAATTTTACAATGATGTTTATTTTTTTATAATTTTTTTTTCTATGGACGACTTTTAAATAAGTAGTTCTCCTCCGATTTATAATGATAGCACTTTTCTAAAACAAAATCGGAGTGGGATGGTACTTAAGGAGATTTTTTTTTTGATTTTACCAGAAGTTTGCTAATAAAAAAAAAAAACATGGGTAAAAATGTAGGAAAACGGGAAAATAGATACAATATTAAACAAAAATCATTAAGAAAATATACAATGCATATGTAATATTATTACACCATAATATGACATATGTATTTTTGACAAAGAAATACTATTAGCCACACCCCGTCAGGATCGTTTTTCATTAGCAATGGTTGTAGATATACATTTAATATTTCCTCTTTATCTTCCCAACATCTTCCTTACAACAGTGGCCAACCAAGTGCTTAGTATTAAAAGATAATATAAATACAACATTTATATTTCACGTTAATGCCCATCAAAATTTGATATTAAAATGTATCCAAAAAAAATTGTACATTACATTCAATTTTTTTTACGACAAAGTACTACTTATAATGACCCTCGTGTTAAATTTACTAGCATTTCTCTTTGGTCTAACAATTTTATCCACACAGTTTCTACGAATGAAAATGATTTAAAATTTAAATGTTTATAAATAGCACAATAATGGCTAAAATGTTTTAGAAATTTTATCATGTTTAGAAAACGCAATTATTAAGTTGTCTGTCCTAATTTCAAGTCTATAGAAATAATTTTAACTGAATCATAATAAAAACAAAATTGAAAATAATATATTTGTAAATATTCCCGTTTTTTCGTGGTTTTCATAATTATTAAGAAAACTTTTTAAAAAATCAAAAAAATAACTCCCTAAAGTAGTGCCTACTAAATAAAATGTATTTCAGAAAAGTACTACACTCTTAAATCGGAACAAGATTTTTGATAGAAAAGTTATTCACAGATAAAAAAATAAGGATTATATTTTAATAATATTAAAATTAATTATGTACCTACATAAATTTCATGTCAATATTATAGAACTACCACAAAAATAAATCAATAAGGGACTATATAGGTATATTTAGTGATAATCAATCACTATTATACCAGTATTATGAAGGTGCATTGGGAATACCTAGATAATTCTTTACAATATTAAATTTCGTAATGTCAATAATATAATAAGTACCCATTATAATCTTTTCAATAATATGTGTCTTTTAATTATGGTTTCAAACTTACTGAAACATTGACTGAATAATTCTTGTTTGATTGGACAAATTCCCACTTCTTTGGCATCAAATTGTAACAAGTATGCATCCAATTTGTTTGAAAGTTTTTTCAGATCCGTTTTCGATGCTGGTTTTTTAGATATATTTTGCTTCCAATCGATATCATTCTCCTTCCATTGCTTTGGTTCTACTATAAGATTCCAAACATCGTCACAAGTGAATTGTCGACCATCTCCAGAACCAAATAAGCTAACTTTTTGTTTGGCAGACAACATACTCATATTCTATAGAAAGTGTATTATTAAGTAGGTATACAAGAGTGTTTAATTAACACATACTTACTAATAAATAATAATGTTATAATGGATATGGTAAAAATGACATAATAAAATAAATTAGATAGATTAAATTTAATTACAAATATTCTTACAAAATATAATTAATATAATTACGTATAAAATACCCAATAACGTCCAGAGGTATTTTTAATAAAAATCAAAATGTTTTATTTATTACCATGCTATTCAAATTGCATAGGTCAATAAATAATACCCAGCTGTAGTTTTGAGTGTGATTTCAAAAATTAAATTATTAGGTTCCATAAATGAAATAGCAAATGAGTAAATAAATGATTCAAATTTTCGGACAAAATATTACAATGCAAAATAATAAAATATTCATTACTTTTTTAGCCGGCGTTTTATTCATTATTTTTTCAGGATTCTCAAAATGCACCAAATTTATATTGTATGGTAGAGTTTTGCTATTCTTTGATTCTTCCATACTGATTGAATAATTAATAACATGTAATTATTTTAATTAGTTTCATATATTTGTGTGTATTTTAATTAGGTATTACTCAGTATATTGTATAATAAATGTGAAAGTTTAATATTTTCTTAAAATTTAAACATAAATGGATACAAACAGAAAATTTACAATACCAAGGAAACATAATAATTATAATTGATATCCATGGATTTAATAATCTGAATGTAAAATGACATAGAAATTTAATTGATTACATAATAAATCGGCAGGTATAGTATAAAAACAATATTAATAATCATTTTTGATATGATATAAATGATTAATATTATATTTGCAATAAATAAATCACATACAAATTTTATCAAATTTGATATATTATGCGATTTATATTTTAATAGATTAATAAACGGTTATTAATGGCAGACTAATAAAATAAAACTAATTAGATTACTCATCAAAAGGCTTCTCATGGCTACTAAATTTAAATGAAATATTATATACCATTTAAGGTACTTTAAGGATAGGTGTCAACTTAGTTATGCCACTAACAGTACAATATATACGTGATGGTTATTAATCAATAATAATTAATTTTCTAACCTAAAAAATGTGTAAAGTACAAATTGTTAAATTTAGAAATAAAACTACATAAAAAAATAGATTGAAGTATATCAATAGTTCATATTAAGTAAAAATTTAATGTATTCAAAAATGTGTTAGTTTCACTTGATATACAGTTTTCAATATGATATTTCAAAAAATCTGAATAAATTTGCCATTCACTTTCTATATTTTTATATTTTGTGATTCTTTCTCATTTTTAAGATTTTCAACCTCTTTTTATATATATATATATAGATATATATATATATACATGGAAAAAATCAGAAAAGTCACTTTTTTCAAACTGAGAAAAACGTATTTTTAATTTAAAAACAATTTTGTTTTACGAAAAAAAATGTCAGTTTTAAGTGTCAGTTTTTAATGTTTAAAATTTTATAACTTGGAAATTTAGTGACCACAACATAATCATGACATATTATATTATACATTAGCCAAGGCTATATCCGTGTATTACCAATATCAACCTGATTATAAATTAACTATCTGTTTTTTTTTCCTGTAGGTCTAAACTTCTGGCATTCATTACTTTCGACTTATCTGGTTTTTTTGCCGTTTCGATCACATAAAAGATACGGCACGTCAATTAAATTATTTGATACCGATATCGCTATTATGGAAAAAAAGTGACTTTTCTGATTTTTATCCTTACCCTTCATATGTATAATGTGTATTCTAAGAATTTCAATGTAATATTTTGACGAAAATCTTAAAGATTACGGCCATTCAAAATATATTTTGTGTTCAAACCGAATCATATTTCCTTAGCAATGGTTTATCCATTCGTATATATAGAAATTAAATAACCTTATGTACCCTACCTTCCCAACTACTCACCTGCAACAATCGTCGCTCCCATTCCCAATATCAGTCTTTTTAAATTTTTTTTTGGAACTGTCATCTAACACTTAATAAAAATTAGCTAAATAATTTACAAAGTAGTCATGGCTACTAAAATTTAAAACAGAAAACACAACCAAAAATGTTACAACGATAAATAATAATTGAATCCAGACTACTAAAATTCCCATGCGTCAATAAACACATCACATAGAGTTGCATTACACATAGACAAATACGGAGTAACACAACATTAATACGATTTACACATGAAAAAAATCACTAGTGGAACGTCAAATGAAATAATGTCCAAGCTGGTATGGATAGAGTCTAGTGTGACGAACTTTGCTAGGCCGAACACGATGATCGTCAATAAAATGACGACAGAGAATAATGACGCCTGGGAGGATTCTGATGAAGAAATTTCTGAGGAAATAATCATGGTCGACAAATCAACGATGATGCCAGACTTTTCATCAAGTCATACCATAAATTCCGGTGTGGCGGAAACTTCACGACGTTCGACCAGGGACTCTGGTGGCCCGTCCAATGTCTCGGATTCTCCTCGGCGTTCGAACAGTGAGTCCGACCGAACGGCGATTTTATCGGATACTGCACGTCATCTGACCAAAGATTCTGGTGGCTTGTCCGGTGTGTCGGGTTCTCCTCGGCGTTCGAACAGTGAGTCCGACCGGACGGCGATTTTATCGGATACTGCACGTCATCTGATCAAGGATTCTGGTGGCTTGGCCGGTGTGCCAGGTTCTCCTCGGCATTCGAGCAGTGAGTCCGACCGACGTAATAAGTCCTATCGAACGGCAATTTCGTCGGATACTACACGGCCTTTGATTAGGGAATCCAGTCAGAAAAATTATTCGCCAAAACGTTCGATAAATCATATCTTCCGCCCGCCCCGGGTGATACAGGAGAAGAAGAACCCGGTGTGCAAAAACGTCGGGCAAACGGTGCCCGTTATGAAAATAGTCGAGTGCACCAAACACCTGATGGCTGTTATAGAGCAACTAATGGTCGATATGCCGCCCACAAACAAGCACTATAATGCCGTGATTGGTCTGCTCAACAAGGTACAGTGGTTGCTCAAGGACCTCGGCCAGACGTCTGGGTCGAGCGACCAATCCCAAATACTGATGGAGAACTACGACAATTACCGAAAGGCTTACTGCTGCCTCCGAAACCACATTGCCTGTACGAAACAGCTGTCCGAGCAGCGTGAAATTACCAGGCAACCACGGGAGGTTAACGTGGATGAAGCAGAGCAGATGCCGTCGAGTGAAGGATATAGTAACGGGAGTAACATATCTGTTGATGTATTTCATATCATCGTGATGAAAAACTCTAAAATCAAAAGGAATATCAGCAGAAGACTTTATAAGTGTCCAGGGATGATGAACCTGGACATCTTTGAGAACAGAGACGCGAAACACCCCGACGAACCAACTAGATTTGTCAAAGACGACAAGAAAAGGGACAATTGGCCAATATCCCTTCTCAGAAACGCGTGCACTTTCTGTTTCCCGTTCTGTTATGTAAAATGATGTTACATAACGCAATCTTGATGCGAATTGATAAATCAATTTTTTCTATTTTAACGACAATAGTTTTTACTGTTTGGTTGTACAACAGAGTATGAACATTAAAGAAGTAAAGCTAAAAGGGCTGTATTACACTATGTCTATTATCTATGCTTGAATGTTTACTATTTACTTTAATGTTTTTCGCGGTGTGTGTGAGTGGAATTTATAAGTAAGTAAAATATCAATTTATTATTATTTTTTTTTAAAGTTAATTTTACCCGTATAATAGGTTTTTGTTTATATATTAATATTATATGCAGTCACGATAACTCAAAGATGAAGTAGGTTAAAAATTAACTTCGAGATACCTAACTCGAATTTATTAAAATTAAATCAAAACTTCGAGTTATAAAATGAAATACAATTTTAAAATTTAACGATAAAAAACGTTATGATAAATTTAAGTACTTGCACGTTAAACAAAAACTTAAAAAATAGATACAATGGTATTATAAGTATGTACATATGTATTATTTATAAGATACAGTAGAAGAAAATCGATGTAGGGAGGTACATTAGGTAGGTAATTTTCCGATTTTCTCAAGTGTTCTCATAAAATATGATTCAAAATGTACGAAATATATTTGTGCAATATGAAATATTTTTCGTCTAAAATATTTATCACTATTTTATATTCGAATTAACAAAAATTATAATTCTCAACAAATGGTGAAAATTCAAAAAAAAAGTCGGAAAAACAGGAGAATGTTAGAATTTAAGTATTAGCTAAAAATATTATAACCTTGATTCAATTTGTCGTTTAAATTAAAATATAATATTCGCTAAATATCGGGGCCAGGTTGGCCGAGTGGTCTAAGGCGCCAGATTTAAGCTCTGGTCCCGAATGGGAACGTGGGTTCGAACCCCACACCTGGCAATATATTTTTTTTCAAAATTTTTCAAAACATCTTTTGTCATCTCGAAAATAGTTTAATTATATTAAAATATAACAGAATACCAATTTATATTTTTTTATGAAAAGAAAAACGGGGGGAAATATAAGAATTAATGTAGGTATTAGTTAAAAGTAGGGACCGGAATAGTATGCACTAAAAACGTACGAAATATGCATGCATTTATGCGATTGTTATCATTCAAATATGCACTAAAAATATGCGAAAATGCGCGAAAAGATTCATACAAAAACGCATGTTTTTTATTTAGGACTTTTGTTTGGTTTTATAATATATATTATTCATTATATTATTAATATTACAAAACATACGGACATTTTTATTTTCCAATTTTTTCAAATGGATATTAGCTAGGAGCGATGTGTTGCATAAATCTTTTGCGAACATGGATTTGTCCGGTATATTGGGCAATAATTTCTGAGAATTTTTATTGAGGTCATAAATCGATTTTCTTCGGAGTTTTCTCCCAGCAATTATGAAAACCGGGTAAAAACACGGAAAAACATTGGAAAACCGGTGATATCGGTAAATCATTAAACACATGTTATTAAAAAAAATACATATTCTATTTACTCATTTTACTATAGTATTATTGTTAACAAAGCATCATTATCAACTGAACCCCACTCATAATCGTTATTTCGTAAGCAATGTTTTATCGTTGCTTACAGGTATACATTAAATTACCTATAATATTGGCTGCACCCGTCATCATTATCTCAGGACTTTATTTTTATTTGTTGGTCTTCGAGATAATTTAATTTCAAATGAAATATTACATTTTTTATGACCATTTATTTATTCTCAACTCCATACGCAATTTTTTTTTTTTTGTTAATTAAATACAATGTATCCATTCATAGTAGGTAGTTACATAATAATATATTAATAAATTGCTAATTTACAGATTGAGTGACAGAATTTCCTTGAAAAATATCATAAAATATGTATCTTTTTAACAGTTTTTGCATGAGAAGTATCTGCTCCTAATGTACATACTTTTCCAAAGTTGAAATCCGTGAGACGTAGTTTATTATTTTATTTTCTGGCATTTATAATTTTTTTCCTGTGCTATGATTTTTTTCTCGAATTCTTTTTTTTTTCACAGTTATTTTGTATTTGTTAAAAAAGTTTTTTCCTCCTGTAAAATACGATTTCGATTTCTCATAATTTGTATTCCTTCAATTCGACAACTTCTTCTTCTCGTAATCACAAACAAATATAAAATAAATTACGTAGAATATTCTTTGTATTTTAATAATAAACTATACAACTTTTAGATTTTTAATACAAAAATGGTTATAATATAAGAATAGTGTAGGATAGTTAAAAAAAAAATAGTTCGAATACTCGGTAGGGTCCATAATAAATGTTCAGCTTATAGACCCTAAATAAAGCCCTGCGTGTATCCTATACCACTTTATCATGATTTCGTGTACAAAATGATAATCGCCAATATCATTGGCAAACACATTGGGTGAAACACTAAAGGAGTTGCAGATATGACGTCATAATAATTACCGAAATCGAGAACGAGCTTGTCGTGTATCAAATATTCCCAAATACTTAATATTATCCATATAATTATTATACATTTCGCAAAAAACGTGACGAAGATTGTAGTCGAATAATTAACATATTATACATTACCATATTTACATATTTTTACATATTTTTACTTTTTTTTTTTTTTTAATTTTTTTCGTAGCATATTTATAAGCTCATTTTACTGGTGATATTAGTTTACAGTATCCGTAGGGTATAATTTTTCGCTATATTTAATTCATATTACGTTACTAATAACAAAATATTATCTCAAAGGGGTCCGATGCCTGTTCTCCATATTTTCTTCAACTTTGTAAAATTTTAATATTGTTTTTAACATTTTAACGACCACCAAAAGATAAAACGTTTTCATTAATTTACTGTCCTGTAATAATCAAGGGGAAAGATGTACGGTCGTTTTTACATACAATACCTAATAAATTCGTGGTAACAGGGATAACAAGGTTCCTAACAAAATATTTTTTTACCGATTTTTTATTTTATTAATACTATCGTGAAAAATAATCGTAGAGATGACCCAGTTTTTCATTCAGAATGTATGATAGGTGACAATCATTATCTCGGAAATTGTTTAATTAAAGCTATGAAATGTTATATTTCAGTAAATTGTTGACACCCTTATTATCGAGTAATGAAATTCAACCAACTTGTGATTTTTAAAAATTCAAATTAATTTTTTTATTTAGACTAATAAATCGTTATTCTTTTATTTTATTTAATTTGACAAATATTTGTATTGGTTTAGGTGTTTTATCTTTATAATTATTATTATTTTTTTTTTGTTTTCATACAAATTCGTTTTAAACGTATTTAAAAAAAAACAAATTAAAATAATCGCTATGTTTTTTTTTTTTTTTTAATACTAAAAAAATAAATTATTACACGGAGGGCTTACATATTTATAATTATAATTAATAATATCTGTATTAATAAAAATTTGATAGTGCTCACCCTCAACGGTAAGCTATTGAAATAAGTAGGTAGTTGAGAAGTCATATGCACAAGATAATTTAGTCTATATTCCGTGTGGCAGCAACATTGCAAACGAAAAATGATTTTGAGCGGAAAATAATAATTCCTTTTTTTTTTCAATTATTGCCATAACACCCAAGAAATCAATACAAATTTAAAATAAAACTGAATAGAAAATTTGCATATTTTTTTTGGTGTTCAACATTTGGTGTTATTCTTCTTAGCCTATCCACTTTTATACATATTGTATATGCAATACGTTTGTACGTACCGAGGATGCATCTTTTAAGGGTTTGACTTTAAACCCTTACGACTTCTATTGTTTTGATTTCTTCTATGATTCTTTAATTTTTTTATGATTTATAGATCTTTTTTTTTTTTTTTTTGGAATCAATTTAATGTTACAGTATTCAGGCTGCATGTGTTCGAGATTGATTTTTTTATCTTAATACTGTGCACGGGCGAAGGCTTTCGGTACAACTAGTATAGTAATGCGCGATATAATACAAGACGACTCGTCCTTGTCAATTAAAGGCTGAAGATTGAATACCCGCCTAATAACGATCGGGCAACGAGGCGGAAACCGCGACCCGGGGGGAGAGGGGCGATAACGAATAGCGACAAATCAATAGTGTGTGTGTGTGTGTGTGTGTGTATAAAGGAATTCTACAGGAATATAGCTCGAATGTATACGGGAAATTCGCCCGGAACGATTGATGTCGACTGCCGCTTAAATTTATGTCGCAATTAGGGCTTTCGATAACGACGCGATTTCCGCGGTTACTCCATCATCCCCTTCCCCTCCCCTCCCCCCCACACCGTATAACTGCTATTCGGCGACCGCGGACGAAACGCCGGGAATCCGCCCTTCGCGCGTATAATAATATATCTTAACGATAACACAGCGTAGGAGTGCGGCCAGCCCGCAAACAATCCGAAATTAAATACGTCGTATATACAGTGTTTAGTCACGTCCGCCGACCATAACAAATGGTCCGAAACCCCGCAACAGTACTATAATAACAATACGAGTAGCGCAGCAGTATATGTATGTATATAAATACGGTGTGGCCCAAAAGTTATGTTTCCGTTTTTTTTTTTTCAAAACACCAAACCGCTTTTGTTCAAATACGTCTGCGAAAAATCGGTATACAGCCATCACTCTTATACCTTGCCGTCGATTATGATGTCGGAGACATCACCAAGACGGCAGCGCCTAAACTCAAAATAACGTTGTTCGTTATCAACTGTTGATATTGTTTTAATTTATAATTTACAATTATTGTCATCGTACCCGCGATTAGTGTACCAACGACAACAATCAACCCGCGGTTCGCAGTGCGGTTCGAGCCTGTCTGGGGAGGTACGGTCCTCGATTTTTCCACCGCGGTACTGTCACTGGCTACGCGTACTGTCAAACCCCGAACACAATTGCGTTCAGCAAGTAATCACTTGCTTTCCGGACTGCAAGAGTTTATATTGTGTATTCGTTGTTTTTATTATTATTATTATTATTGAAACAACGCTGAAACCTAATTTTGAACCGCCCTTTGACGGTACGAATCGGGTAGAGCGTATAAAGTCTCGAAACGAAAATATATACATGCACCGCCGCCGGCTTACAAAAGCCATTGATGTACACGTTTAAATTCTCGTAAATACGTTATCTACACGCGCGCACACGCGGTAACCCGAGGTAATACGTTTGCGCGCGCGCGCGCGCGATGCCCTCCGGCGCACATTATATTACGTTTTTCGAACGGAATTCGCAAATCCCCGTCCCGCAGGGTATTACACAGCTAAGCGGTATCTATACCAGTTTTATTTCCACTCTCTCTCTCTCTCCCTCTCTCTCTGGGGTCATCCCGCCCCCTGTCCGCCTCCGGATCAGACCCGCCGAGTGTTCGCATACCAACCTCCTCCCTATACACGTACACACACACACACACACACGCGCATGTACGTATGTGTTGTACACACGTATACGCGGCCGAAGCGAATACCCTTTGATAAGGGCGCGCGCGCGTATCGTACAATATGCACGCGCACGCGATAACGTCGCGTACAACCGGTACCTATACAGCGCTGCGCGGAGTACGGAGTTGTACACGTATTATAAATAACGTTACGCTGCGTCCGGTCGGACGGATAAAAAAAAAAAAAAGGGCCAAACAACGTTTCGCGTGCCCCCGTATTACTTGTTATTATTTATTTCGGTTCGGTACGATTATTATTATTATTATCATCGTCATCGTCGTCGTCGCCGTCGTCGTTATACCGCGCCGGACGTAACGCGCCGCCGGGTTCGCGACGGGGAGGCGGCCGGCGGGGCGTGCACGTCGATTTTAAAATTACGCCCGGAGGACGTCCCGGCGGCGGCGTTATTATACGCGGTCCGCGGCGCGCCCGTTCGATTCCGCGGCCTTTGATCGCCGCGTGCGCGCGTTCGTTTCCGCGTCGGCGGATTTCGCCGGACCATCGCGAGCATCGCGCGCGCCAGGGTCCAATGGGTTTCCGGAGGAGACCGTTTCGATACGCGAGCATTTAATTGCGTTTCGGACGACGGCCGCGGCCGCGACGGTTTCCATCGAGCCGCGCGGCCGTGTTGTTATTGCGTGTAACAATAATGATGTACTCGTACTGTGTATCATATGCAACCTACCCAATGACGTGTCTACGGACACTAGCGCGCGTGCAAGTATAGGAAATCCGCATAATAAGGCGCGCGGGCGGGAGATTCGTTAGCGGCCATTGACGGTCATCGCGGTTACCCGGGGGACACCTACGACAATACGGCGGTGATTTCGTTCCCGGGCCGACCGCGACCGACCCGAAACTTTTAGATTATGTCTCGTGCCGCAATCAACGCGAAAACGGCGGAGAAAAAAAAAATAATAATAATAATAAAAATACGGCCTATACTGCCGACGACGGGCGCGCCACTTTCGTATTCTTTTCAATATTTATATCCGCAAATAAGCGATGGTAAAAAAAAATCGTTGCCGACGCGAAATATGAAAACTTCTGCGGAGGTGGGTTCGGCTTAAAAACGAGTTTTGAATTGCCGCCGTTTATTTTTCCATCGTTTCGTCAGAATCCGAAATTAAAACGCTCGAGGAAAAAAAAGGAATATATAATATATACACAATACACATTACCGCGTTACGGTCGAAGTAATTTATTTTTTTTTCACCCCGAAGTAAAAACGTTGTAACGAACCTCGATATAATTTTTCAAATATTTCTATGTGGCCAAACAATTTGTATCCATAGAAAACCGATAAAAAAAACTAAAAAAGTAAAAACACCCAAAATTAAAAAATCCCTTTAAATTGCTTGAAAATCGCCAAGGTGTTTCACAAATTTCATCACCTTTGAAAAAATACAGTATAAGTATTTTTTGGACGTCAACAAAAAAATCAAACTGAAAATAATGAACTTGGTAATGCCGTGAAGTTGCCTGTTTTTTTCCATACATTTAAAATAAAAGTACTTTTTTATTTTTTTATTGAAAATAAACGACGTTTTACAGACTACAATGAACTCCGATTTTTCGTTTATTTTTTGATAATGGTATAAACAATTCGATAAGAAAATAAAAAATTCAATAGACCTATTTTTTGAAAATGTATTATAACGTTTATAACGAGAATATTGAAAAACTCATGTTCAGCTACCATGATCGCAACTGCCAGTCTGAGTGATCCACTTTTGTCCAATACAATGATTTTCATAGTTTTTTTTTTTTTATGAAATATGTTTCCAAATGAAATTCCAGTGTACCGGAATATTAAAAAAAGGAACACGGATATGTATAGTCTGCCCTCTTTTATTAGTGTCACATCATCGTCTGAACGATTTCGATAACGTCCAACATAACGTGACTCTTCTGATTGTAACCTTTAACGTTCGATTTTATCATGGAAAAAAACCGTAATAATAATAAAAATATTATTTAAAATAAATCGTTTTCCGTACCAATAAAAAACGGTATATATATTTTGACCCATTTTTACCATTCGTAATTAGTATTATTTCATCATTCGCGTATAACAAATGTTTGTATTTATATTGCACGAAAAACAAATATCTTGTTTTTCAATACTATTTTATGGTAAATTTAAAAACACGCAGTAGATAAAATATTTAACTGAAAAAATTGCGGTAAATAACTAATAGGACCACGGCTAAATAATAAATAAGAATCAACGAGAATAATGTACGTTACAAAATAAATTAGATATTTTTAAAGGAAAATGTATAGGTATACTTACTTTGACATAATTACCTATTTACTTACAATGAAAAAAAAAAAAAAAAAAAAAATTTAAAACTAAAAGTAAAATACCATATCGTTACACGAATCTGATAATATTGTACCTAATCACTTGTCAAAATCTTTAACCGCCAGTTGGTCAAATGTAACATGGTTACAGTACAGTTAAAACGTTAAGTGAACGATAGTGAAATTGCATTTATAATTTATCTGGGCGCAGTAATCTGGACCCCTACCAACTTCTCTTTTTCATTTCATTTCACATTATTCCAATATCCTTACGGGAGCCCCTGCTTGTTTCAAAACTATTTAATGTTCTTAATATTGCACTGCGTACCATGGCGCAATAGCTGTTTTCTATATTATATATTATACATATATATGTAAATTTAGAGTTTACGTTTATGTATTTCTGTAATCCGATTACCTTTTCGAGAATAATACTGAATATAAGTGTATAGTCACCTCTAGTAAAGGATAATAAAACTGCGGGAAGAACCGCGTTTAGTATGCCAAATACGTGTCTCCCATAAAGACCACCACTTTATCTACACGGAGCCGCGCTCTTGAGTTTTGTATATTACATCTGGGTGCAGATATCTATAGGTATGCAAATTTAGACTTTTATTAAATCTACACTTGGAATCGCTCCTTATACATTTAAACGATCCACCTAAGCTGTTAAGTCCCACCGAATAAATTCACCTTCTATTTTTATAAAGTGTTCTTTATTTATCACAAAATCTCTGAAGAGCTATCGACTGAAGGTTACTTTGTCATATAATAATTGTATTACACCGTACCGTATTAAGTCCGGTGTAACACATATATCCTATTGTACATAAGAATATTATCCAAAAAAATCAACCAATTTATCAATTTAGACAAATTCAATATTATGAATATTCATTTTAGAATTTAATACTTTAAAAAAAAAAATCTAAAACAATTATATTAATAATTAGCATTATTATCTTTCAGTTTTATAAACTAATATCGTTATTACCTTTTTTTATTGCACTTTTTGCCCTATATCACACTGAGTGTGGGGTTGTCATTTGTCACATACTCTTTTAAATGGTAAAACAGTTATTTCTCACCCTTCTAAAAATTTATTATAAACCACTGATTGTGTGGTAATAAAAAATTAGACGCCTTCATATTTTTTTTTTTTTTTTTTTTTTTTTTTTTTTATATACGAAAATATGAAACAATAATATACACATTTTTTTATTAAAAATAAAATGTATCTAAATTAAATTTCTTTATAATACTATTAATTTTAATAAACATACAAATAAATAAACCATAGTCTGCAGGATATTATTGATAGTTTTTTGTTGATATTATTTTCTGTTTGCTACTGATGATTGAATTATGTTTGTAAAATAGTATTAGAGGAGCGTAGGAGCGAGAGTACAATAAATGCGAGAGACTTTAGTTTTTTTTTTTTTTTATATACCCTCTACGTTTATTTTTCCAATAGGAGCACTGCCGATCAAACTGATCGCATGAAAATTGCTGGTCTGAATATTGTTGTATGTGTCAAAGTAAATGAAAAACTAAAATATCGGTTTCCAATCCCCTTGAAATAATATTATAATCTACGCGATATGCCGACGAGCCTGAGTGGGTAAAGATAAAAGCGATGGCATACCTATTACTATTAATCCCGCAGTTGGTCGTTAAATAAACTATTTTTAAATTTTATTTACAAACCGACCAGAATTTCGGTCGTATTTTAATATACTACCCGTTTCGTTTATTATGCACGTTTCCTGTGTTTATCTCAATATTCGGCCAATATCAAACATCATCACATCGTAAAATCCGTTATTAAGTTTCTATATTAATTAATCTAAAATATATTAAAAAAGTACGCGTCGATGGAACTACTAGTGAATAAAAAAAAAAAAAAAAACATAAAAAAACATGGGTGAAAACTCATGGACGTTATACTGTTTTTGGAAGGGAATAATACATTACAGTTATTTAATTTATAGACAACGATAAACGTTGCTAACAAAAAATGATTCTGAACAGATTATTTATAGTCATATTTTATAAAACTGATTTTTGTTAGTTTTTCAAACATTTCTTTTCATTCATTATGGAAATCGCAAGAAAAATCAATAGCATTTGCCCATTTACGTGTACCAACTAAATTCCAAGAGAAATTAAGTTAAACACGTTTTGAAATCCCATGATTTTTTTTTTCGACCACGAAGTACATTTTATGATGAATTGTATGTTAAATTTTCGAGTATTTTTCGCGACCAAACAAGATTCATCATCAATCGTTATAAAATCGAATGAAAACATACAAAACTGGGAAATTTAAAATGGATTTAAATAGCTTGAAAAATTAAATGGTTTCAACTGGTAATTCATTTGAACAAATTTAAATATCGGAATCGACAGAAATCACTATTACGTAAATTTTCCAACTTTTTCCGGACATTCTCAATTACCTATTGTTCATAAGACTACAACGAAAACTAAAAATACACCTCCTGAATTCACGAACCAAATACAATTTTCAACCGGAAACCACTACCTACTGAAGATGATTGGACCCAAATTTCTGATCGAAAAGTTGTTTGCAGAAAAAAAAATAAAATACAATATTATAGTGAATCCAATTCAATCATCACTGCGTTCAGAATCTAAAATAATATAATAATAAAAAGTCGAACGCTACCGGTATTTCGATTGAACTACTCGTATGTTTTTTATTATTTTAAAAATTACATTTCATATTTTCTCTGCAGTGCGGTTGCTATTCAATTTTGGATGATGTGATTTTATTATTATTTTTTTTATCGGTAAAATCTCTGTATAGGGATAGTGAAAGGTTTCGCGCAGTATTATAGTGACTTAAAATATAGATTGATGGGCATGGTATACCTACGTCCTATACCTTTAAATTGAATATACTGATGGATAGGATTTTTATGGACGGGTCGTTTTTCAATTGTTCGACACTGATGCGAAAACATCGGAAACCCGAACCATAAGTGAAAACTATAAACAGGAGAGCGTACAAATTTTAATCCCACATACCGTCTGGAAAGGTATTTTTTTCGAATACAAAAAGGGAATGATTTATCGTCACGGTTTCAATTCAAAAAAAATAAATAACGAAATATTCTTATTCCCTTTTGCCTGCATATTTCACGTTTTTCGCCCCACCTGACAGTCCAATGATTGGGCTAAACCTGTACTACTACAGGGTACGGTTAAATTGCCATTTTTTTTCAATCGGTGAAAAATATAATATACCACATCTGTAAACTAGGTCAAAGCAAATTGTTTAATATCGTAAACAACAGGAGGGTGATGAAAAAAAATAAAAAAATAAAATTATTAAACCATCCGAAAGTCTAACAAAATAATGGACGAGTTTATAGCCCTTATAAATTCCGCGGTCTTGGCTATGAAACTACTGTCGCTGCCACCGCCGCATTTGCTAAACATTTTTATAGCACACTATAAACATTTTTCACGTAAGCGAAAAAACTTTGGAACGTCTAAAATCCTTCGTGAAATCCACAGGGATTTCTATTTTTAATAAAGCGAACCGTTTTGTTCCCACGAGTAATTTATTTTCTGCGGGAACGGTTTTCGTCAGCTTAATATTATTTTATTATAGTCAACGGCGCACTGCGGTATTTTGATGATAGCACATCATTCTTTACTAAGCCTGGCTTATTAAATAAAATAAAAATTTCAGGGGAAGTATGATAATTTTGCTGGAATACACGGCTCCCGACCTCCACTTATGACAATCTAATAAGATTTTTTTTTTATTATTATTTCACCTTTCACCCGTGAGATTGACCTGAAAAAACCCTTGCCACCCGTGTCGATTTTTTTTTGGTTTTTTTAAGCGTCCTCTTGAGGACACATGCAATAGTATTACCTACTTGATAATTACGTACGCGTCTGTGTGCATAAGTAATTTCATTATACCCTTTTTTCGTCGACATCGATACGATTCTGTTATAGCTATAGCCGGGGCTGCGATTTCGATTGATATAATTTTTTTACCCGGTACCAGTAAATGATACAACTTATCTCTTTCTTTAAGAAATATTTTGTTTTAGGTTATACTGGTTGTAATATTATAATGTAATTTTATTTTGTATTTTTTGACAAATTTAACTTTTATAAAATGATAAAATAAATGAAATAGTCGTGCTTTTAATAATTTATTAGCTTATTAATAAGCGTATTAATAGAGTACATGTTCGTTTAACTTTGTATTTGAACCAAACAAAAAAAAATAATAAAAATATATTAAATAACCGTTTAAAAATTCACTCTTTAAATTCTTTTTATTAATTTCTTACCTTGGTTAGCAACAAGAGAAAAACACGACAATAATCTTAGAGGCACAGAATCGAGTTTTGTTTAACTTTACATATGTTATATAAAATAAATTATTCTGTGTATCGTATATTTTCAATTACCAACTTATAATAGTGACCCACACAAATTAATTGTTTTAAATTTATTTTGATTAACTGTCGAGATGTCTTACAAGCACTATCCTCAGTTGATTTTGTTTACGTCTCATTGAGGGTTGTCTTAAAAATACATACAAATGTATAAGAAAAAAATGTAAATTTAAAAAGTTGGAGGGGACATAAAGAGATGTATGTTACTTACAATTAATATTGTTTTATTTAGAATATCTATTAATATTTTAATGTTTTTAAGTAACTGTACATTTTGCTCATTTCAATAATTTGTGTTTCTTAGCTACTTATACAAACATAAATGCAGTTTAAGTTAATTAACGATTAATATTGTTAATATAATAAAATTTAAATACTCTAGTAAATTGAAAACATTAAAGAAAACAATCACTAATGTCCAAAGGAGGTAGGTAAAAAAAGTATATTAGTAAAAATAATATAATACAAACAAAATATTGAAATATTGCATGAAATTTCCAAGCACTAATAATGATGCAAATACAGTCAACAGCTGACATTCAGTATTATAAAATCGAGACCCAAAAATATAAAAATTTGTAAAATATTAGTTGTATATTAAAACTGTATGCAAAATAAGATAATCATAAATTCACAAATGTTCTGTTTATAAAAATACAAAAATATTTTATGTTATATTTTTTTAAATTAGCATATTTTGATGTTATCGATTATTTTTCATAATAAACAAGACTTTTTACATTTCTATGAGAATATAAAGAGAATATTGAGACTTTAGAGCATATTGTCATCGTTCCTATTTCGGTTAGAGCAAAACGAGTATATTTAGTTATTTTATAAAATGGAAATTGTATATGCACTTAAATCATTTACATGCTCACAAACATTGATTACTTAACTATTCTACGATATATTCCTGTGCATTAGCCTGCTACATTGCTTGTAGCGTCTAACGCAGGTCTATGTCTAGCTTGTTATGTAAATGGCACCAATTTGTGGGAAATTTCTAATTAAGAATATTCAAATTAATACAATATATCTAATGAACTATACCTGTAATAATTTATACTACACTTTAAAATAAAAACGTTTGACCAACAACCCTCGATAAGTAAATAAATATGCATAAATAATATTAATTTCTCTATAAAATCGTATATATATCTTGGATCTAAAAGTAAAGGATTTTAAACTCTAATCCAAAAGTAATGGACTTATATTCACCCCCATCCGCATAAGTAAAGGTACCGTTAATTTTTGAACTCATACCAGCGTGAAAACATAATATATTTCCGTATTTTAAGTAAAAGAATCAAAACGTTACACGGACTATAATTAATGAGATGCTGTCATAAAGATGTATGTTCCATTGCTTCCTTCGTACCTGCGTCGTATTGAAAAAACACAATGATTTAAATCGTGACCCCAATACACAAAGGCTACTTAAACATAATTTCTTCAAAAAAAAAAAAAAAAAAATTAAAACAACTAATTATAAACATTTACTACGTTTCACCATGAACTAAATTTATAACAACTGTCCCTTTTAAGTTCCAAATTCAAACGTTTCATTTCATTGCAGGTTTGCATCATTAAATAGTCTTTTTCCACGCATCCCATGCATTTCTGTTCAGTCCAGTATTTTGTGGCTGGTTTTTCATCCAATTCGTCTTGGGAGACTGTTGGTGATGGTTGGTCTGTTGCGCTAATCGTTGATGCTATAGAGTCATTTGATTCATCTAATGACTAAAAATAATTTATTAATTATAATATATTGTACTATACATTAATATATTACAGTATACATATTATATTATGTGATAGGAATATCATTTCATTATGAAGTTATAATTTTGCCATACGAATAAATAAAACCTTATAATATTATAAAGTCGTATTCCTATAAAAAGTATCTTATTGAATATTTAGCGTCTTTAATTTTTGAAACAGACATCAGCATAGGTTACGGATAAGCAATTACAGTTCACAGTTAATGACTAAGATGATTTAATAATAGAAAAGTTATGGTTAAAATTTTACAATATCATCCGGGAGCAAGACTGCTCCATCACTAGAGTCGTTTGCCTAGATTGTGAGTGAAGCGAGGTATGTGTTGGTTTTAAAACGTTATTTTCCTTTTATATATAAACAACTGGTCAACAAGAAATGTTGTCCCGACTTTCAAGTGTAGCATTTTTTTCGAAATGAAATTGGACTGAGGTGATACTATGAGGAGGTCATTTTTTGACTTTTTGAAGGGTATTCATAATAAATGGAAAAAACGTAGTAAAAACTGGAAAATGTACGAAATGTATAATTTTAAATTCGTAAATATTGCTACCTTCCATAACATGTATAACTTAACTCCACTCAGAATCGGTTTTCATTAGCAATAGTTAATCGTTGCGTATATATATACAATAAATTTTCCCTTTATCTTCCCATTTTTCGCCTATAACAGTGGTTTACCCATCATGCGAAGTATGTCTTATTATAGAAATATTATTTGTAATAACAAATACATACTCGTAAAATTACAGCAATAGAATATACCTACAATATATACTAATACTATTATTACAGTTACTATTTTTATAGTGAATACAATTATACTACACCCAAATAAAAATGAAAAAAAAAAAATGAAATTTAAGCATTCAAATGAACGGATAAGGGTGGATGTGTAAAGTTTAAACCCCTAAAAGGCACTGAACACTGACACTTAAGCAATTCATATATAAATATATACTGTATATACAATATATTTTATCACTCTGACTTCATTTGGGAGATCAATAGAGTTTAAAGGTACATTACACGTATTACACTCGGATTTTAATGAGTCAAACGGAACATAATATGTAATTGAACGTCTTAGTTTTTTTTAGTAACGAACATAGGCACAAATAGGGTTTGAGATTGGAAGGGGGGCTGAAGCTCTAGCTACTTAATGCAACAATTGTTTTAGTAATAAACACCTTTACTATTTGGGAGGAAAGAGAGGCATTTTCCTCCCCACACTTGTCATCAGCGAACCATTTTCGGGCTTGGTGTAGGGCTAGTTTTGAGCCACAAGCCCGCAAACATAATTCATGTCATTATGTTTTATGATACATTTATACTCCGTACAAAATATTGACATCAATCGGGGTAAAATTTCACCCAAAATAATTATTCATAGGGTAGTTAATATATTTTGGTACCGCTTTAAAATTCTACTTATAAATTCATTATTTAGTCATTTTTGTCCCTCAAAAAAATAGACTATTTATGCCTATGACAGTAAGTAAAAAATGACGTTAGAAGGGTATTTTTATCGAAATAAAAATTCAATTGCCAAATCTTTTGTCAACCCTATCACAAATACTAAAATGACGTCACTGACAGCAGTTTAATTTATACTCCACGAATATTCTGTTTTTATTTTACGAAGGCGTATTAATTTCCAATAAATGCACGGTCCACTCTAAACTCGGAGGGACTGCGGCGAAAACCTACTATCAAATAACTACAATGTACAATATTACAATAATATAATTTCTAAAATAACATCGTGACAAATACAATTTGTTCAATCATGACTTACGCTATCTTAAAAATACGAAAACAAATGTACAGTATGATATTCTACTTCCATATTGTTTGAATGCAGTAAAACCGTGTGTGGTGACTGGGGTATACTTTGTGCATATCATTTTTACATATTTTGTGTCAAATTTTTAAACTGTGTGTACGTTTATAAATATCCTTATCAATACCGTGATTGGGCAATAGGAGGTACTTATTTTATTAATTAATCGTAATCGTAAGTTGATTCGCAATGTATATTTTATTTCTATATTATTTTATTGTTCATATTTAGTTTTTGTTTTATTCCTCACTCGACGGAAGTGGATTTTATCATATAACTACCACATAAAAGTCGAGGATGGGGCGTAAGGAAATAGTTGGCTTAACTACCCAGCGCAGAAAAGTCCTAAATACACCATTGTAATTTATATAAAATAGTTTTCAATTTAGTTACCTGATCATCTGTCGGTGTTTGTATATTTTCTATTTGTTCATCAATATATTGCTTTGGTGGTCGACATATCTAGGAAAAGTTTTAAAAAAAATGATATTTAGTGATAATTTCAAAAGAAAAAAATATTTATGTACTCAACTATAATAATATCATTAAGATTAAAATGTCATATTATACTGTATAATGCAAATAAATAAACAAGAAAAAAACCTATGTGAATACATGGTTATTGCGTCTTTAATTTGATAGAAAAAATAAAATGTTTTTTTTTTTTGAGTTTATTGGACACAGTTGGGCAGTTTTTGCTTTATAGCCTGTTAGACGAGTTGTGCAATTTTTACTGTAACGTTCTATTAAAAAAGTATTTCGTAAAGTATACCTTTTTCTGCCGTTCGTAAAACGACTTTTTATTTTCTTTTTGACTCGATGACCAGCTGCGGTAGTCATAGTCATTGTCTTCTTCTGCAACTAAAAGTTTCCTCAAAAATTTTAAAATAACCGACATCTTGATTGAAACTATAATAAAACTAATTACGGAACGAGACTTGTTAATGTTATTGTTATAATTTCTATTATAAAATGCGACGTATTTTTATGTTTACATATTTGGTTGCCAATGATCAATGATTTCTAGTACCTCTATTTGAATATCTTTGTTTATTTTTTCTAATGTTTAGGCGATGCACATTACTTATATTAAGAATAAGTCAAAATCGTGTTTTTTTATTTTTATTTTATTTTATAAAAACAGCTGTATTAATACAATTACAGGTAATATCATTGCTTAATGTAACGTATTTTAATTTATCCACATAATAACTGAAAGGAAATGATTGGCAATTGTTATTGTTTACCACCCGGCTGTACGTTGCGGTATATTATTAGCATTTCAACCACATCAATAGCCTGTTTACCTTTCATGCACCCCGTACAGGAGGGCATTAAAAATGTCTACACAGACGAATTATTCGAAGGTAACGGCTAGTCGTATATAATTGTACATCTGTTTACCAACCAACTGCGAAGTAGGTTTTGTACCGCTATTAATAATGGCTGTCAATACCATTTAAACACATTGTATTACATTTTGTTGTTGTTTCAACCGATCTGCGGCTGTGTGTGGACATTGTTATACTGCCCCATAATCACTCATATGTTATTGACGGGTACTTATTACATTGATCGCTATTCATATCCGGTCGGGGTATTTTAAAATGATTGCGCGGTATAAATACATATTTTATGAAATTACTTACCTACCTGTTAATCGTTAACAGAATTTATCCATTAACATTTAATGGACATCCGGTATAAATTTCATTATTTTTCATTATAAATAGAATTGTGTACTAGTGCACGTTACGATATTCGAATAATTACATACTTGCAACGTGTATACAGACCTCGAAAATATTTTCCTAGTTAAGTCTTGTGATTTGTGTTTCTACTCTAACTCAAACGACGCAATTTATGTTCTAAGTAACGGAATATATTATACATAGGAATGGATTTCGATAGAAAACCACGGACATAATATTATTTTTCTGTAATATTATTCTGGCCGGTGATTGTAGGAAAGATAACCAATATTTGATGACAAAAAAAAAAAAACAAAACAAATATGCAGATATCGATTAAAGATTTATCGAAGACAAAGATAAATTATTATTCTAAGAAGACAAGATAATTTATTCGGATTCAAAAGATATACCTACGTGCCTTGAGTTCCTTAATTCATCTGTGATGACATCAGTGATCACTAATAACAACCACGTCTTATCAACCGACATATGAACAAGGTTAGTGATAAAGCCATCTTAGATGTCATCGCTGTCATCACGGATGAATATTAAGGAACACAAGAATATTTAATAATTCAAAATAGTATATAACCGTATAGGTATATGGTAGGTACCTACTATCATAGTAAATCTATACAATAATATGATTTTTTTTTATTAATTATATTGTTATTTATGAATTACCGAAAAAACCGTGCGGTTAAAAAAAATATATGTATGTATCGAGAGAAAAGATAATATTTTGTTAATTATCGTAACATCAAATAAAGTATCAAGTCGTTATCGATAAGATGGTTTTTTTTCTACAGAATCACAACAATGATTGTAATTATTATTATAGATACAGGTACACAGGCCGTTGTCCGCCATCACGTGAACAGAATAATGATTATGTTGTATTATATTATTATAATTTAAATTTTTTAACAGGACAACAATACTCCCGTCTGCTTAATATCGTGTACATATTATGGGTACCTACACATTGTACGGTCAAATGGATAATAATTATATTAATTTTGGGCCGTGTATAGAAAAAATACTATCGCTATAGTAATAATAAAATATTTCGTACAAGCGTCCGTGGGCAAAGTAATTTTAATAGGACAGTGGGATAAATTTATTGAAAAAAAAATCCGTTTAAAATTAACAAAATTTATATTTCTGAATTTAATACTCGACAAGCTGTATGTGGTGTTTAAGGTACATATTATATGAATTACATTATAATGTTATGTTAAATAATTTCAGTTTAAACCTAGATAAGCGATTTCGGCTAAATTCGGTCAAAACCGAAATCGTTTTAACTCGGTCAAAATCGAAAACAATCACGATTGTACTTAATTAAATGGTTTTCAAAAAATGTCTGACCGAACAGCAGTATTCCGACTATCAAGTAATGTAATCTAGTTAATATAATCCAATTTTATTTTTAAATTTGTTTGTAATTTGTATGATAACTGAGACCAACAGAGGGAAAATGAGACAGTTTACGATTAAAAAGTGGTTCATTATAAATTATACACTTATTATACATAGTTGTGGTAAAAATAATTGTAGGTAAATTAGCTTTTGTCAAAACAATAAACATAGTTTACTAACGAAAGACGATTCTGGACGGAGTTCAGTTGATAATGATGTTTTATCAATAATAAGTATGTCATATTATGGTAAAATAATTAAATAGTAATTATGTATTTTTTTTAATAATATTTTTTTTTATATACCGATCGTTTTTTCTACGTTTTCCCGATATCCTTTCAGAAAAGGTGCTTTCATTGTAAATCGGAGCAAAACTGCTTAAATAAAAGTTTTCATAGGAAAAAAAAGAGCTCGAAATATTTTTCAACTAATACCTACATATCGTAAATTTAATATTTATCATATTATCAACGTGAAGAAAAAATAATATTTAAATTAATTTTAAATAATTCGTCGTGAAAGCCGGAAAATTAATGGCTGTATTGGTTAGAATATGAACAAAAATAATTGTACTCCTTACGAATAATAGACATCGATGGCACTTTGTTTTTGTCATGGAAACAATAATTGTTCTAATTTTTTTTTTTCTACCTTATTTCTTTAATACAATTGATTTTCTTGAAATTTTAAATAGTTAAAAATATAAATCAAAACTGGTGTTTATTAATAACTGTTCAGAAATGGAAATTATTAATAATTATAAAAAAACGATACAACAGTACAATATAATTTTCGATCAAAATAACAATTTGAAGACAGAAATACAAAGTTTACATTCTAAAATTAGAAATAACTCGAAAATCTACGAAAACGTTAAAAACAAGTATGTATTTTAATGCTAAACATAATATTACTATTATTTATATAATACATAATATAATATCGTACATAAATATGTAAATCATGTGTGCCTAGTTATGTTAACAAGATCAAGGACTATACACTTCGTGAACAAAGTAATTTAAAAGAAATGGATTTGTTAAGAAATCTATTACGCAACACCGTCGGAAAAAACACCGAAACCGAAGAGATGTTGACTGTTAATTGCAAGGAATTGGCGATGGAGATACACGACATTATTGAACAAAAAAATAATTTGGTTTTGCAATTAAAAGAGCAACTCAATGAAAAATGTAATATAATAACTGAGTACGATGAACTAAGAAAAAAATTGAAATGCGAGATAGACAGCGCGTACAAAAAATACGAAGAAATAAAACTAACGAACAAGAACACTGACGATAAATGCATTAACGTAACTAAAGATAAAGAAATTCTGCAGAGAAAAATACTTTGTATGGAAAAAATATTAGCAAAAAAAGATGTCGAGATAGCCCAAACGAAACTTGATAATACTGAACTTACTAGAGAAATAATTAAATTACAGTCTGAAACAAAATCTATGAAATATACGTGTGATGAATTATCAGAGAAATTAAAAGACCGCAATGAAAAACTTGTCGAGCAAACCAAAATAAACGATGAGAGGAATTATGTTATAAAAGAATTGGAAACCAAAGCAAAATGCCAGGAAGAATTATCAAAAATCAAGATATTCAATATCGAATGCGAATCTAATAGACGTGAGGATGAATTGCGTGAAAAATATAATGAGTGTGGCGAACTTAAAGACCAATTAAAGGTCTTAAACATAACTTACGCAGATTTATTGTCACAGTTTACCGATTTAAACGATAAATTGAAAATTAAGACCAATGAAAATGTAAACTTAGCGTGCAAAATCGAACAAAACACGTGTGTTATAAACGATTTGAAATGTAGAGTTACCTGCGAGGAAGACAGTTTAAAAACTAAAGATTCTGAGATATTGCAATTGAAACGCGAATATACTCAACACGAGAACGAAATGCGCGAAAATTACGAAAGCCAGTATAATGAATTACATTCCAAATTAAAAGATTTAAATGAAAAACACAGCCGTCTATGTGTTCAGTTCACCGATCTAAAAGAGGAAATGGAAAAGAAGGACGACGAAAACAGAAATTTGGCTACGCAAATCGACGAACGAAACAAGAAAATAATAAATAATGAATCGGCTATAAAATGTTTAGAAAACAAATTCACCGTCGCGGAAGAAGCGTTAAAAAGTAAAGATTCCGAAATAGTCCGAATGAGGCGCGAACATACTCAGCGTATGAACGAATCGGATAAACGTTATGAACATCAATATAGGGAATTTCAACGCGAGTCTAAGGACATTAAAAACAAAACGGATAACGAGAAGTCACTGTGCAATGTTCTGAACGCCGGATCGAAAATGAAAAATAACGGAACTGGAAACCCGGCGGTAAAGCTCGACGAGGTGGTAAAGCTCATTAAGTTTTCACAGAGCTAATTCGAATTACCATATGTTCACCGTGTTCGTTTGTTTCAGAACCGGGGTCGAGCAGGAAAGAAAGCGGTGAGAGGACTATCGTCGAAACTGTTGAGAGATATGGGATTCGAATTGGACAAAAAAGTGTTCGGTAGTTGTACCCCGTCGGGATCCAGCGGGAGTATGATGGATTTCAATTTCGAGGCCAAAATTTGTACCGCTTCGCGTATGTACGAGAGAAGGTACAAATAAGTAAGTCGCTACGCAATTTTCTTACGATAAATGTATCGTCTTGTATAAAATACATTTATAATTTATATAAGGACCTGTACGTTTTAAATAATTTGATAAACATTCAAAATATATATAATATTTTTTTTATAACTCTGCGTATTTTTATAGTGTCATATAATATATGAGTGTGTATGTATGTACAATGCACGTTTTTATGATGAACCAGAGCTGTATGGTATCCCATAATGGACACCATATTATTATCGCTCATTTGAATAAATGTCTTATCACAGCATTGCCATCGAAATACTTATACCATAGATAATAATATAATATAATACTGTACTCACCTATGACTTATATACTTACTTCTACCCGATTGATAAGGAAAAAAAATTACAATAAATGAGTAGTAACTAGTTGCTTTTTTTTTTCTTTTTTATTAACAAATACGTTTTATATAAATTAAATAAATTATAAAAGATAACAGATAAAACTAAAAAAAAAAAAAAATGTTTTAGATTCTGAGTAAAACGAGAAGTGCATTGGTTTTACAATGATATTTATTTATTTATTTATTTTTTTTTTTTTTATGTGAACACTTGTTCTACCAGAAAGCGCAATCCGATAATTGAACAAAGTATTATCTGAAAGTAAATATTCTCTGGGTGATACTTAACAGAAGTTATTCTTTTAAATACTCATTAATGTTTGAGAGAAACCTCGGTCTTTAGGTTAAAAAAGATTGAAAGATTAAAAATAAGGTTGTCATTGGCAACCGTTTTTATTTATTTTTGTGTTATTGATAAGTTTTTATTACTTTAATCTTTTTTCAAAAACAATCATTGTTTTCACTGAAACGCACATTGTTGTGACCATTTTACCATAATACGACATATACCATACATTGTAATTTCGACAAAGCAACATTATCAACTGAATGCCGCTCAGAATCGTTTTTTCGCTAGTAATGGTTTATCGTTGCTTGCAGATGTACATTGAATTCCCGTCAGTAGCCTAGCTTTCCAACTTACTACCTACAACAGTGGCTGCACCCATGTGCGAAGTATGTCCGTCCATTTTTATTTTTTAATCGATATAAACTGTACGTGATAATGGTATAAACTACGCAACTTTGTAACTACGCTGTACAGTGTGTGATACTTAAAGCCTGTGTATGCCACATTATCAAATTGATTCTCAAGTCTCTAAAAACGAGGAGAACAAGTGATATGTATGATTTGTATAATAGGCAGTATATGTATTTCGGCCCCTGATTTTGGGGCTTTTCGAGAACCCATATAACAGGGACGGATGCATAAATGCATGGCGTTCTCAAATCTCCGCTATATTTCTCGGTGTTTATTTATTTATTTTTTTTTTTTTTTTTACTTCAGCCTCCCATTTGCCACGCTGCCTACGTTTTAAAAACAAATCTGCAACGCGACAAGAAAAGGCCTTTTGGCATTTTTCGATCGGGGCGAGTGTTCCGGCAGTGAACGCAGTTCGTAAACTATCGTACGATGTAATGATATACGTATACGCGGTAAATTTGTCCGTTTCGTATTTTTTTATTTTTTCGGTTTTTTCCAATTGTTATGAAAACCACTCGGGAAATCAAAACCCCGATATCTTTTATGCCGCCATCTATAGATCCGAAACGTAACGAGAGAAAAAAAAAAAATAATAAATATTTCTCTCGTTATTTTGCGATTGGTGCGAGATTTCCGGGGAGAAAATACCGCGGCCAATAATATTATAAAAACGAAAGACTCGCCGGGCGTTCAACGACGGCGCGCGTAGGTGTATACAATAATAATATATTATTGTTATGCCCGAATGTACAGTGTGTTGTGTTTTTTTTTTTTCTCTCGGTTCTCCGTTGCACGGAACCTGACTGTATCATAATGTAATGGTGGCGGGTGTATATAAATCTCGAGTTTTCGAATTTCCGGCGCAGTGTTTATTATTTTATTATTATTTTTTACGGTTTTTTCTTCCTCCCTTCCTCTCCGTCGTCCCGGAGTCCCGCGCTTCCTGCGCAACGACACCGCGTACACATGCGGGCGGGTTATTATATTTTATCGTAGCGCGGAGCCACGGTACAAAACACGATAAAATTTAACGACCGTCGCACGGACACGCGCCTCTATCTCGTACGATATCCTTATTATTGTTGCATCCGTCTCGGTTTTTGTTTGCCTGCCGCACGTGTACAGAACCCGGGCCCGAAAATTCTCAGTCGCACGCTTGCACGCGCACGAACGCACGCACGCACGCACGCACGCACGCACACGTTACGTACGGATGTGCGAGTTAAGGAGTGCGTCGGGTCCGTACGGTTTCCATTCGGCGTAGACGAGGACTGGTGAAAAGATAAAAAAAAAAAAAAAAAGGTCACGGGACGTTACCCGATTGCACTACGAATGACGACACGTTTTATCGGACCGAATAATAATATTTCATAACATTAAAACGAACATTGTGATAAGTCGACACCGGTACATTGCACCGCGGGACGCGGGCGGACCGCTGTCGGCAACGGCATGCGGTAATAATATTCGATTTATGTGTGTATCTAATGCGGCCGTAAAACGAAATAAAAAAAGCTATCTGCCCTAGGATTTTCGGGACGTGTTCAGCCATCGTTTTATATGAAATGTTGGGAAGATAAGAGGGGGGAAATGTAATGTATTTTACCCGTAATAAGCAACGATAAACCATTACTAACGAAAAAACGACTCTGACCGGAGTTCGGTTGATTATTTCGCGTTATTTCGTCAACAGTACATATGCCATAATATGGTAAAATAATTACATATTTTATTTAATATTTTATCTATTTTCCCGGTTTTCCTACGTTTTTTACCGGTTTTTCTCGTTTATTAAGAAAACTCCCGGGAAATTCAAAAAACGACCTCCTTAAAGTTACCACCCCAGTCCGAAAAAATGTTATCATTGTAAATCGGAGCAAAATTTCTGATAGAAAAGTTGACCATATAAAAAAAAATATATATATAAACGTCGTAGTATAAAATCAATACATTCCTCGCTCCCCTCAGAATCCATAAATACGGGGCTCTTGAAAATTCGAATGTATATTTGATGAAATAGTAACGGTCACACAAGTTGAAAGAACATTAAATATTATTTGAGAGACTACCGTAGTTTGATAATTGTTGTAGCCAGCTATTAAAAATATGTAGTAAACATGTCCTGTTTTTGCCGTGAATCCTTTTACGAAATTTCAAAACGCTTTTACTGAAATATATATTTCAGCCTTTAATTCATCGCCATTTGACAACATTAAGTGATAACACGTATAGTATCTCGCTAAATATTGCAGACCACGCAAAACATGTATACAGAACTATTATGTTATATTTCTGTAGTTAAATAATCTCGACGCGATTTTGCATGCACCTGTACGCGTGTGAGTGTAGAGAATTTTTTCTCCGCTGAGTGCTGAACGATTTAAAAAAAGAAAACGGACCATTATACTTTCAATCTCCGCGCCCTTCATGTTCAATATTATGATGTACACATCAGATAATGTTAATGTGAAAAAAAAAAAAAAATTACCGAGAACAGGAATCATTAAAAAACCCAAATGTATGTTTTTGTTCGATACGCATCGTCACAGTGTATATAAAAATATTATGTAAAACCGCGCGTGCACTTTCGTGTATCGCATTTTGAAATCTCTGTAGCGTGACGTAAATTTCCATACCACTCTCGTGCTGGATTTTATGTCAAACGAACGAAATTATCATACTACGTCTCTTTTATAATATATTATGTATGGTTTAGAGGTTTTTAGAAGTTTCGGGTTTTTTTTTTAATAATTTATATACAATATTTGAATAAATAATGTACGTTTCGCACGGAAAATTAGTATGCTCGTTTATTGCCCTGCGGTGTGTACGATAAAGGTATAGAAACAAAAATTTGGTTAGGGTGCCTGTTTGTGATTCTGGGCACGTGCAGCGAGGAACGCATAGCTGTTTTTGCACAGGCGTCCAGTTTTTGAAACGTCTACGCGGACCGAACCTATTGCTTTTGAAACTGTTGAGCTTTTTTAATTCTGAAGATTTTTCCAAAGAATACGAAAGAAAATACAAACAGCGGCTGCCTATTGTGAATGGTTTTCGTCATTCGATTGCAAATTAATTCGCAGGTAACGCGAGTGAATTTGACCTAGAAGAAACTATTGTCACCAATATGCACTCTGCGTATTACTGCCGTGGTGTGAACCACGTGGAACCTCAAATATCTATAACCGCGTTATGAATAAGTTTGCGCGTGCTAACAGGTACCAATTTTTACAAATATTTCGTCAAACAACAATAATATTAATTTTATCGGAATTTTTAAAACGTGATTGAAAACTCCGGTATTCCGGCGTTGCGAATACGGTTTGCATAACCGTCAACGTAAAAGGGCTAAGCCCCGGCTCGGTATTGTCAAACGTGCTCGGCCCCTGCGGCCTTTTTCATACAATACATGTTTATCAAATAATGATAACCGATGAGAATTTCGCGAATTCGGACGATTGCTGTCGCGATTTTGTTTCCGCCATCTTGAGTGTCCTTTCTGTTTTTATCTATTCCGTGGTTTATTGTTTCTATTGCCGTTCGGTTATAAATATTCATAGAGTCCTGAAATTTTTACAGAATTATTTTTATTCTGACATCTGTTGATAAGTTGCGACCCGTGCACGTGACATTGTCTACAGTACCAATGCCAACTAAAATAATATTGTTTTAGATTCTAAGTGTAGCACTTTTTCTGAAAGGAATTCGGTGTGGGGAGGTACTTTACGGGGGTCTTTTTTCGATTTTCTCAGGAGTTTTCTCATCAAATTTGAACAGCCGAAACAAACCTGAGGGAAACGGGAAAATATAAAAAAAATCTAGGTATTAATTAAAATATATTACTGCATTTATTTTTTCCGTGAACAACTTTTCAACAAACAATTTAGCTCCAATTTATAATGATGGCAATTTTTCTAAAAGAAATTTGACTGAGAAGGTATTTTAGGGGGGTCATTTTTCGATTTTCCCATGAGTTTTTCCAGCTCGTGTGAAAAACCGGGATAAAACATGGGAAAACTGGGAAAAGCAGTATAATATTAAACAAATATTATTAACGAAAATATATAGAGCCTACTTAATTATATTACTATAATATAAAAAATCACTATCAATTGAACTCGGCTCAAAATCGTTTTTTCGTAAGCAATGGTTTATCGTTGCTTACAGGTATACATGCAATTATTTATAATAGTGGCTACACCCATTCCCAATATCCTAGGACGTATTTTTTAAGTTATATGAGAAAAGTTGTGCTAATAATTTAACCAATTGTCATAAGGTATCGACCTTGAACTCGACTCCTTTATTCGATCCTTAGTTTTTATTATTTTTTTTTTTTTTTTTGTAGAATAGAAACTGCGTGATTTTTATTGAATCTCGTACATTTTACATACCTTGGATACTCGTTTTATAAATAAAAATCATAAGATTCAGTTATTACAAACGATAATAAAATTAAAGAAGTTTTTTTTTTTTTTTTTTTCAATTCAATACAAACAAAATTATAGTAGGTATTTTAAAAAAAAAAAAAAAAAAAAACGAATAAAAGAACTTATGAAACCGAAAAAGACCGTGGAATCGGACGAGGAAATGATCGCGGAAACGAAACTGCATCAGGTTACCGAGAAGAAAAAGCAATTGACCTATTCGATTAGTTGCGATAACACGAAAAGCGAGGACACTTGCGTTTCCGAAAACCTGCGACCCCACGTGGAAGGCGCCGGCGCGGGCCAAGACGCGGCGGACGACCAGGACCGGCCGCTGGAGGAGCCGCTGCCGTTGGACGGCCGCCAGTGCGCGTCCGGCGAGACGGCGTTGGAGCGACGGCACCGCGCGAACGTCTTGGAGGCCCTTGTCCTGCTCCGTGTGGCCGCGCAAAAGAAAGTCCGGCAGCTGCGCGCCGACTGCCGCTGCGACTGTATACCGGCCGCCGAGCGCAAGTACCTCGCGAACCGGTTCGCGGAGACGACGGACCGGGTGGACGAGTGCATTGTCCAGATGATCCGTTCCCGGCGGTTGGGCGGCGGCGCCGCGACCGGGCATTCCTCGCTGACGATCGCCGGCATGTACGCCAGCGTGTACCGGCTTGAAAACCGGTACAACATGGACCGGCAGCGGTACATCGACGCACTGCCGGTGACCGGGTCCGGTAACCGGCGTAACTGCGGGCTGTTCAACGGCTGTAAGGACATCATGCGTTTCTTGTGCCGCGACAAAAGCACCAAGGAGGATAAAAAATGACGGACCGCCGTACCGGCGCGTCGGTGGACTTCGTATTGACACTAAAATTAAACAAAATATTTTAAATTAAAAAAAAGCTCAGAATCGTTTTTTTTTTTTTTTTTTTTGTTAAGCAACGGTTTATCGTTGCTTACAGGTATTTATCAAATTATCCATAGCAGTGGCTGCGCCCGTCTCCATTACCCTAGGACGTTTATTTGTCATTTAATTAATTATTGTAATGACTCTCTATTAGGGGGACGGTAAATTTCTACAAAAGTATGTAATCACCTACAAAATGTAGTGTTAGCTTCTAAGTCGGCGTTGAATTCCCGAGTTGTAAAAAGTAAAATAAGGTATTTTAAAATAACTAAATGTCCGTCATAAACTATAAAAATCAAAAGCAATATGTTGTAATATAATTTTTTTTTTTTTCTAATTATTATAACATTTATCAATCAGTCATAATTACAAAAATAAGAGTTAGAGATTGTTGTATTTTCAATTTACGGAAATATCATCGACGTTATCGAAATGTTCGAGAACGCGTCATGTTTATATGTACACTAAATTTTATTATCTTACATTCGTAAGTCTCTATGCAAAGTATTATCCAAAATGCAACAAAAAATTTCTCTCGTCATTTTTCTATTAAAAGAGAGAACTGTTTCTCGTATAAAACACGCCGTGCGTGTTTGTTTAAAATAATGTAATCGTAAAACCGCACGCCTTTCCCAACTCCAGTACAATTACCTGAAATAAACATCATTGTAAAACCAATATACATTCCTCGCTGCACTCAGAATCTCAACTGTAAAACGGACTGTGAAGGAGATAACACCATTTATATTTTCCAGGTAAAAAGATACGGCAAAGGAGTTCACACTATGTTTCAAATACAGGTAAAAAGGCAATTTCCGTAGGAGTTTACGCGTAGCCCGTTCATCGATCGCGGACGCACGTTTCTCCTTGGAAACGCTTGATTAGATCGCCGATCGGACTAATTTTTCGATTATAATTTTATTTACAAACGGCGCACGAAATAATTTGTACCCATCGTTCTATCAATCAACAACCAACATTATCACCCACCATCACTATGAATTTACCGTTCATCGAAAATTGCGCGGTAATTATTATCGCACATTTGTCTTGAATGTATAAAAATCATTATTATACTATATTATCTATGACTATTTATCGTTATTTTGTCATCAGCATATCACCGTCTACAATTTCTTCGGGTTCGTTTTATCATTCATACTATTTCTTGTCAAGAAAAACGATGCCATTGAACTATTGCCTAAACAGTATCCACTTTGTTAATACAGTTTGCGTGCATTATACGGTTAACTAATGGATAATAGTAAAAACGCCAAAATTATTTCGCTTAATTTTAGTTACTTATGTATTGATTTTTTCGATAGTAACGTTATCTACTAGTAGGTGCTGAATTTAAAATCAATGGTATTAACTTGTATGCTAGTTTGTGATTTTATATCATAAGCACGGTTGTGTAAAGTGTTTAATGCAACAGACTTTTTGCATAAAGTGCATACATATATATATATCTAAAAAAATGTACATTTTACGTTTACATAGTTATAACTTTAGATATTGTATTTAAACTAGTGTTAAATTTGAATATTATTTCGCATTTAGTTTTAATTTTAAATCAAATTATAAAAAATGAAAATTAAAATACCAAATTAATTTATTATTAAAATGAAAACACGAAAATGACGTAACCAGCTATAACCAGCACGTTCAGAAATTGAATTTATTCAACTCTGCGGTGTCCGTGGTAACGTCTTGGTGGAAAAATGTATTTACCATGATAATATGAGCCAATCACAAAAGAGTATTTCACGCGAAACGAAACGACGCGGTGAGTTGAAGACTCCCCTTAAGGCGGCCAAATAAAGATACAGATTAAGGGAGAGGGGAGGCTGACAGCGGTTCTACAGATTTTTCCCAATTCTGTAAACGGTTTTGTTGTCTTTTAACGACCGCCTTAAATGATAAGATTTTTCTACTAATCCACGTTCGATACCCGTTTAACAGGAACAAGTACAGGTCCGTAGTTAAACTGAATATTATGTTGATCTCGGGGCCTGGGGTACCCCAGGTGCATTCGTGGCCTAGCGCACCACTGTGGTGGTCTAAACCATCGGATATTTTTTAATCTTTATACGCGCGTTCAAGTACGTACAGAATCGCTTACGTCAGTTAACAGATTATTGGAATAAAAAGTCTTATCGTTTTCGCCGATAATAGGTAGGTATTAAAACAGCGCCCGTTTAAAAAGAAATTAATACAGGCTATTCGACTTACGTAATATTTTTTATAGCCAAAAGGTGAGAAAAAAAAAATGTTTGTTTAACTTGTTGAAATATCGGAATGTGAAAGCAATAAAAAATCTTGAACGTAAACATTATCATTCCTGTTGAAGGTATTATTATTTTAAATGATTATTCTCATATACGTTATTAAATATTTTATTTTTTACTGGTATTGAAGGAGTTTTTTTTTTACACGGGGATTATTTTTTGGTTATTCTCTACTGGGAAATTATGTTAAATACTATATTATATTACGAGTATGTTGTACGTAAAATTGTGTTTTTTTTTTATATTTAACTATATATACGCTTGCTAAACGCTGAATGACACATTCGTATGATTGACGATCTTAATAGATTGTACTAAAATAAATAAATAAATAAATTATAAATTACTAATATTATATAAAAAATTGAAATTTTGTCTGTCTATTGTTTTGTTTGAAATAAAACTCCAATTGTATTATTAGTATTAATTGACAAAACTGCACGCTCATTTTTATACAGCAAAGTATAGAACACGCATTACACGTATGCATAAAATGTATAAAACTATAAGTTGTGTAAAAAGTAAGTTTTATACTGTATGCAGTTTTTTTTTTCTTTTTTTTTTTTGGCTGCAATCGAACAAAAAATTTTCTAGGAAAAATAATTGTCAATTAAATTTAAACATCATTTTGTATATCTTATACAAATAACCTAAGATATATGTGATAATTTGTTATATTTATTATTAAGTTCATCTTTATTCTTTATTAATAACTACATTAATATTTAAAATACCAAAAAATAATTGGTTATTATTTTTTTATATTTATTAATAAGATTAAATACATATTAAAATTTAAAATGTACAGCATAATCACTATTATAATAAAAAAAAAAAAAATGTCAGCCGTTATAAAATTGTGTACGGTTTTGTCACTTAATACGTTTTATATACGTAGGGTATTATTCGTGAAACGTATAAAACGTTGTATACGCGTGTATTACCAACCCTGGACTGTATTTTGTTTATTTCGATTATAAAATAATTATTGATTTTTGGAGTTTGATGATTATTCGACAATTTCAAAATTTATGTCGAAAATAAAAAAAAAATCTGTAACAGAAACAGAGGGAAAAAACTGAAAAAAAAATGTGAAAAAAAACCGAAAAACATACCCCAGTGAACGGGTTTCGAACCAGGTATCCAGGTAACAAAATTGTGGTAGTTATATCTGAATGGCGGCTACCCATTAAGACCCAACGACCACGTAGAGATTCAATCGAAAACATCCCTATGTAGGGTGTGTGTACCGTGAATATGTGTCCATTTTCGTATACCGTTTTTATCGATTTTGTCCAAATTATTATCATTAGAAGTGCTCGCGAAATCAAACAGTGATATCTTTATTGAATCCAATTTTTAAAAATAAGATTTTGTAACCTTTTCTAATTGGAACGAGGTTATGTATAATACATACCGAAACAATGGAAAACATAAATCGAAATCGGATTTTCAATTTTATTCATACGAATGTACTAGTGACGACTATTTAAGTGGAATTGTTATTACTTGCAAAATTTGTATTCTCCTTATATTGTTACTATTATAATTTTAACACGATGTTATTGCTTTTTTATTATTAATACAATTTGCGTTTTATAATTTTACGTATATCTGTTATTATTGTAATCAAACAATTTTATCATCTCCTAAGAACGGTTCATTTAAGTTAAATATTGAAACATAACGAGTTTGTTTGGATAGCGGGAGCAGCAGCGGTTTTTGGAGAACGTGTGGTTTTTTAATACGTTTAGAGGTTGATATAAATTGATAAAAATTGAACTATCCGCCATAATAATGACGTGGTATGGAGATTAACAATTTTTTAAATTAAAAAAACTAAGAAACAGATAAAAACTAAATCGCGAGACCGTACTGTTAAAAACAAATTGGATTTAGGTGTTATCATAAAACGTGTTCAAATACATTGTATAATACTTATATAACATAACAGTACTTGACACTTGTAAAATCTAGAATAAAAAAAAAAATACGAACGATTAATTTTATTATATGTACGTCAATGAAGGTTAGATTAATTAATTACAATGTTATATTATAAAAGACACAAAATAAAATAAAAAAATTGCTAACAAACCAATAGAAACCGATAAGACGCCACTTTGTTCGGTTTTTTTCTACTGAATTTTACCGCATCGCTAAAAAAAAAAAAAAGAACCAGAACTGAACTGTTTGGTCGTTTTTAAATGTATTTATGTGTATGCCAAAGGTTACCAAAGATAATATTATATAATATTATCTATGACTTGATAAATAAAAAAGGGCTTTAAAAGAAATTTGACTAATTTCCTATACGTAGCTATGTATGGGTTCTTCTTTTATATACTGGGCGATCAAATATCGATAATACATTCAGTATCTCAGAAATAATTGACGTTTTTTTCAAATTCGTCTTTGACCATTTTTTTTTTTGTTTTTTTTTTTCTGTATTTAGCTCTCTAAATAACTGTAAAAATTACAGCATTTCAAAACATGTATATTACGTCGCCGGACTTTGTTCAGAATAGTTTTCCGTTAACAACGGTTTGTCGTATACGGACGTAAATTCTTCTACCCATCCATCTTCCCCCCTACAGCAATAATGACGCGCACCCGTCGGCAGCTCTTTTTCTCGTAAATATATTAACCTTTACTCCTATCCCCGCGGCGTATACGTGTTTTTATTAATGCCATATATCAAACCGAACAGTATCCGAACACTTGCACAGTGTTGTGACGTGTTATATTTTCCGTTAGAAAAAAAAAAAAATTATCGCCTTTTTCGCCGGTAGCCCTCGCCGGTTTTACGCGGCACCGTCTGGTATCGTATATAATAATAATATACGTGTTGGACGTGCGTAACGGTCGTAAAAAAAAAAAAAAAAAAGAAAAAAAGTAATAATAACAACAACACAGGTATAATATAATATACACGTTTCGGGTTTAGGTCCGTGATATCGTATACGATATATACCTGCGCATAAACGGGTATACCACGGTTTCCCGTTAAAAGAATTTATATTCTCCGTCTACGCGTATCCGAAATGCCGGGAGGAGAAAAAAAAAACAAAAAAAAAAAAAAAAAAAAAAAAAAAAAAAAACGATCCGGACATAGTATTATATAATGTAATAAGTATTATACTCGCTGCGCGCGGCGCGTTTTATTACGACGAGACGTGCGTTTCGGGATAATATTCTCCGCGCACCCGCGTTATTTACTCGCCCGGAGGCCTGAACCCGAGACCCCCGCGACGACGCCGGTACCTTATTGTATCGTGTAAAAACATTTTCGAAAAAAAAAATTAAAAAAAAAAAAACACACACACACACAAACATATATATTATGCTCTCGCGAAAACGCGGTCGGCGGCCGGCGTACATAAAACACACCCGTATAATAAAATAACCGAGGTCGACCGACGTAAGGCCGTAAAAGGTCGCTGCAGTGTGTATTCAGGGGTGAGTGTGGATACACGTATATAAACCGAAAAATAACACACACACACCCCGAACGCGGCACAAAGGGCGAAAATTATGGCGTGCTGTTGTGTGTTGCGCGCGGTTTTTTTTTTTTTTACCTACCTATACGTTGCGGAGCCCGGTCGGGAAAAACAAAAGAACAGTAGGGACCGTAAGACTTAAAATGAAAAAAAAAAAAAAATAAAAATTAGCGCCGCTCGCAGTAATTGAATTCAAAACCCAAACCCTCGGTCTCCCCCTCCCCCCACAACACACCTCCTCGACGGTTTTTAATCGATAATTTCCGAAAACGAACCGCGCTCTAACGGCAGTCTAACTTTTCGCTGACGCAATAGATAATATTCAATTCGGCTTCTACTGTGACGGCCGCAATGCAATTAAAATCAAACAAAAACTATAATCATTACCGCTGTGATAGTATGCGATTTGGTCGGTTTTGTTCACTCTGTGTGAATCAGTTTTCGACCAGCGAGCACCGGTCACCGATAACCAGGTGTAATGGTTTCTCGTGAAAATCGATGTCATTTCGACCGACGCCCCGAAGAGGTTGTTTTTCGAATCTTTTCGGCCTCTATAAAACCGTTGTTTAATGATTTTTTTTTTTTTTCGTATTTATGATCTGTTCAACTTTTTACCACTCTTATTCCGTGTACAGGCAATGACTGCAATAGCTATTTTCCAAAATGTTTAATATACCGTGCATACATATTCAATTGATATTCAACAGAAGGTAAAGAATTACCGTGCAAATTGTAATTCGTTGTCGCGTAACGTGTTATTTCATTGAATATTAATTGTTTTCGCGGCTAATTAAAACGGCTATAGCTAGGAAATTATCAATCGAATATGAACGCGTGATACTCGGAAATATTTTTCACAAAATATGAAAATACTTTGAAAATTTTCTCGAGTGAATAAATAAAAAGTTATTTTTTTTTTTTTTTTCTGTCTTGAGGGGATGAAAATAAAAAATTTAACTTTTCTCCCAATCGATGTCGAACAAAAAAAAAAAAAAATCGCGACAGCGCCACTGACGGCGCTAGAAAAGTCCGTCGGACACCGTGTTATAAACGAGCAATACGAGCGACGTCGTATCGCACGAAACACCTAAATGTCTTGTCAAATGGTTTGACCGAATGCCAGATTATTGAGAGCGCAGCGCTCGACGTTAACCACCGGCGCTCACCACCGAAAACGGCCCGCGCAACACAAACGCCGGTTCGCGTACGATAAAAAAAACAACTCCGTGTACGCGGCCCGTCCCGGCGCTAGTAGAACGCGACGGCCCTGCCCGCGGCCGTAAAACGCTTTCCGCCCGAAACCGCGGGCGGTTCGCCGGAAACGCGCGCGGCCGCGTCCGCCGGGGCACACACTCGGCCGGCGCGCCGCTAATCGGTTCGCAAGCCGCCGTCGCCGCGTGGTATTTAAGCGCGTGCACCGTTAATCCGGCGAGGATTACGAGACTCCGTTCGGACACTGGGCGCGCGACAACGGCGACCGCGTGCGCTCGGTGAACGGTTAAGCCGGTTACCCATAATTACCGGGCCCGTCGAAACTGCGACGGAACATTACGCTCGTCTCGTCACGTCTCCGTTAATGTTATTCACGCGGACCCGGTCGGGTTAATCGAAGGAAAACGAGCCGGCGCCGCCAGATGGCCGAGCCGGTGCCGTAGACGGGATTACGGGTAGTCGGGAGCGTTGCCGAAACGCGTTAGCGGTCGACACGACAACGGGGCCGGAGAGCGGCGTTCGGTCTCAATTCGAAATAAACGAAATACAACGGCGGTCTCGACGGAATCGACCCCGCGCATCAACGTTAACGACTCCTGCGTTTCGGGCCGCGCGTTTTCGAACGGATTTACTCTCGCGTTGCAATAACCGTTACCGCCGACATATTTTTCGGACACTGTATTTTCGGAAAAAAAAAACGCGTTTTCGGACTGTAATCGGACTGCTCAACACAGAAACGATTTTCGAAGTCGGACCAGTAGTTCGGCTTTACAATATTTATCAGTATTAGTGTAGATTCAACGTTCGATCGGGTTTTGGTGTATTTCACGGAGTCGCGATCCCGGTATTATTTACGCGTGGATACGCGGGCCGAAAAAAACGAAATAAAAAAAAAAAAAAATCAATAACCTCTTTACGTTGCGTGAAAATTACTCGCGCCGAGTTGCGTCATACCGTCGGGGTTTGTCCCGAGGATTCCTGTTAACCGCACGAAACGTTATTCGTTTATAGACCGCGGGGGAATATTTTGCCATTATCATCCGTCGAGTCAAAAAAACAAATAATATTTTATGATTTTTATTATTTTTTTTTTTTATTTAACCCATAATATTATCGAAGAAAATGAATATCACACTTTTTTTTTTAAGGGCATACGTCACACCAGCATCAACTGTCTCAGTTAAACTAATGAGTAACATAGCACCACCAATATTAATTTACTTAAAACATAAATTGTGACCATCAGATCAGATTGAAGTCGGATTATAAATTCTTAAATATGAGAATATTTTTAAGGGCTGTAACTAATTTTATTCTAGAAATTTACAGTTTCTAAAAAAAAAAATCTAATATTATTGTAACTTTTGTAAGACAATTTGTTTTCCTGCGTAAATTTTTTTACAAGTATTTTAACACTAATTTAAACCTAATTTCAATCATTTATTTTTTAATTAAGTACAGTTATAATTAAGTACTTATTAAGTACAAAATATATTTTTCTGCAAGTGTATTTATTTCAATTGCATTTAAAATGTACACATTTGTATACTATGATGTATCAAATGGGCGAAATATTCAGTTTTGATTCGAAATGAGTATAGTGGCGCCACACAGTGGTTTAAATCGTAAACTAACCACGCTTCAATATTAATAACTCTTACATTTCAAGTCAAAACATAATTGAAAATAAATGTCATTGAATCCAAATTTTAAATCGTTTTTTAAATCAGCTTCTTATTTTAATCTATTTATTATTTTTTTTTTTAATTTAATCTGGTTTCATTATTCATAATAAATAATTGTTTATAAAATAAACTTAAAAAAAAAAATACTATTATTTGAGAATTATAAGTTAGTAAAATACAATTTTCAAAGAAATTCAAGTACAGCAGTTAAGAAAGTGGGTATTTCATCAAATTTTCAATTATAGAAATTTAACCGAGTGAAATAAAAACCGAATTTATGAGATAGATAAAATTGTATACTACACTTAAATTTGATTTCATATGATATGCTAAAAAATATACATTTTGTGTGTCATTATCACAATTGTACGACATATTATCTAATGATTAATAATTTCCCTTAGCGTACTGTAGGGGTTTCTATTTTAGAAATAAAGTAATACATATAACGAGGATTCGGAAATTATAGCCCTTAGAATTAACAAATAAAGTGTTCAAAATCTTCATTTTAACTCTGAAATAAGCACTTGAAAGTTATTTAAAAAAAAAAAAACTAAAATTAATTTTCAAATCTCACACGTGAAATCTACACTCGCAAAAAAGATAACACAAACAAAAAAATACGAGTTGAATAACATAATAAAAATGCGAAATTGTTTCAAAATCACAGAGTGGTGGGAAGACCTTGGGCATAGTTAGTAATTTAGTAATTTTTTTTTTGAAAAAAAAAAATTATTGACTAACTACTGGCCTTTTTTTTTTTTTTTTGAAACTTTTGAATTATGTAATAAAAAAACACTTTCAAAATATACCTATATTTTAACTCATAAAGTGACATAAATGTTTATAGTAGTAAAACTACTCTGATAGATTCAGTACCACGATAAAAAAATAAGTGAATGCTTAACGGGGGCGTGTCAAGTAGAGGTTTTAGAAGATTCAAACCCCAACTATTGAATATTGACTGTTATGTATATTAATTGTTTTTGAATAGTTGTATTTCTCCATTTTTCATCAAACATTTGATATCGGGCAATTGTTTACAACATGATCATTTTTTTTTTTTTTTTTATCAATTCAATATTATTTGACATTCGTTTAACGAAGAATAGAAGAATATTGACATGGTAGTTGTCTAACCGCGAGACCTACCGAGTTGTCAGAAAAATAACTTCGAAAAAAAATATATTGCACATTATTTTATTTATATTTTGTAGTCGACATAATATCGATGTTGATTCCTGTTCAAAATTCCTGATCACGCCCCTGATGCTATTATAGTCCCGAACCCTGCTTATTGTAACCGAACGCAAATGACGTTTCCCGGATAGAACCGTGCGCTACTAAACGTATTATTATTTTTTTTTTTTTTATCGCCATCCTTTTTACACGTACACACGTATAGTCGGTTCGAGAAAATGACGGATTTTTCGACACTTGACGTTTTCGCGATAGCTGTTCGAAAACGCCCACAGTGTATTATATTTACTCGCGCATATGAACTATGATAACATCACACCGGTTTTCGTTTATAACATTATTATTTGTTTTGTGTGTTTTCGTTATTCGAACACGTCCGACTGCGAGTTTATCTGTAGACGACAGCTGCGTCGCGCATTGTCCCGTGTGTGTGTTATACACGTATGTGTGTTTAGGAGGGTTCGTATGTATTCAACACAAAACGACGATTCCGTTTTTTGAAAATAAATTACAAAAGTAGAGAGTGACAAACGTCACCCCGGTTCCACACCTCGAAATATATTACGCATACAGTGTATACATACATGTGTATGTAACATAACTCGTATTGCGTGTTCGCGGCCAATCCGTTTTTCGACGAACGAAAACAATATAAAATGCCTGTAAAAAATAAATCACGGCTGCGATCCGGCGGTAATTCGAAACGTCATCGGCCGGTTCGCACGCACACCCTCCGGATATCCAATACCGGGGACCCTTTCATTCGTTCCTCTCGTTCCGTTAAAATGACAAACTTTCCGCAACACAATAATATGCCGACCCGTGCCATACCGCTGTTTCGCCGGTATGTATTATTGGTTTTATTGCGACAGCGCGCGCTGTGGTCGGAACGTGAGTAACGTCGAAATTACTAATATGATATTTCCCCTCCTACCTCCCCCCCCACCGGACCGTCCGAAACTGCACACAACCGACCAATATCTACCCGGTAATATATTGTGCCACGTGTCAAAATAAACAATTTAACGGAGCGCGTATGAGTTATTACGGTTCGGTCGCACCTGGATAGCAGTTGTGGTCGATCGATAAGGCACGTGCCGACGGCCAAAAAAAAAAAAAACGGAACGAGACACGGCAGTTCGTAGGGAGATCGCGGGTGGGAGCAAGACGGGATATTTGCCCCCTCCCTCCGCATAAAAAAAAAACCGCTTATCATATTTGAATACGCTGTAATAACGTTATATAACTTTATCCAGCGTCATACATGTTGAGAATTGTTTTCGTTTCGCCACCCCGCTCCCTGAAATTTCACACTTATCTATACGATTCGACGTACAACAGCGAGAGATGAAGAGAACAAACGTACAACCGTATTACACCGAATCGCGCAATTTTACGTTTTTGCCTGTGAAAATCCAAACCCGATTGCGCAGTTTTACATATTTACATTTTATAATAACAATGCGTTGTTTGGCAATAAATGTTCGCGTTTCAAAAAACACATACAAAATAAATAAGACACTCGCAATTCTATACATTTATGGTTCTACTTCGAGTGTAAAAAATGTTTAGTACGCCAATGTTAACTCTCACTACTGGCTTAGGAATGACAATAGATATTTGAATATTTCATATTGTTTGCTCGGTAAAAAATTGTAATTTATTTTTAAATAAATTATATTTTATATTTATTTATAAATTATTTTTATGTACGTTCTCATGATTGTCTTCTGTTATCTGTCATAATAATGATAATAAACATTAATAGGTATACGTTTACATAGAAATACATTTTAACAAATCTTTTTTTTTTAATTTCTTTTCATTTATAACTGTATAAGATTTTGTGCATACAAATACATTAATAACAAATTATTTTATAATAATTAACAAATCGTTCACATAAATTTAAGTAATTACAATTGTTTACCACAAATACACGTTCCCAATCATAATATAATATTTTTAGAATTTCTCTCAAGTATAAATTTACTAGTACAAATATGAAATTTGGAAAAATAGGAAAATTATGTTTTTGTACTATTGAAGTATTAAGGTAAATTCATATAAACCAAAATAAAACATTACAATTGTGAACTTCGCACTTATTTTGTGCCCAATATGTGTTGGTTTTATGAAATAATATGAAAATGATCTTTTTGTCATTTTGTTGAAATTATTGTATTTTGAAAAAATGCATCGGATCCAGATCTCTAACGCGATTTTAAAATATATATTTATTATACAACTATGGTTTTTTTTTTAGTCTTATTTACTGGAGAAAATAATTGATTTTATATTTTATTAACTCTAAAATATTTCATTTTGAACTGCACATTTTGTATAGAATTTCACTTTAGCGCAAACATTGTTTTTATTATGAGAACCAGTAAGCTAAGAAATAATACAATAATATTTTAGCTAGGATCTTTTTACGACGTTTATTCGAATATTGCAGTTTTCAGCTTTTTATTTAACCGGATGATTTCGTTTTCTTTTACGTTTTTAATATAACAAAATAAACAAATATAAATAAATTCCATTAGCCGGTTCTAATATTAAAATATCGTAAACAAATACACCCAAAAGAGTTTTTCGGAAAATAATAGCGATTGTTAGTTTAAGTACTTACAATACATATAACAATATATAAATTCAGCCGTTATAAAAATTACAGAATTGAACATTTTTCGCATTGCGAATGTTTTTCTAGACAGACTTCCGGCGAAAAGGTTTGTTTATTTCAATAAATATTTACATAAAATCGTATATTAAATTTCGTCAACCAATATCTATGTGATTATATTTCCGTACCGTTTGACGTTTTTTATTATACAAAATTATCGAGAATATCGGTATTATACGATTTTATTATAATATTTATAATGTAAGATAAAAAAAAATAATGTTTTTTCTCGTATCCAAATCTAGGGCAAAGGAAACGACAACGTCGACGGTAATATCTACTGGGCCGGCGCTAACTAAAATTGATGGAGGGTTGTGCATAAAAAATATGTTCAAATCCAAATAAATTGTACAATAATATTGTTGAATGTATTTATTTACAATACCTATTTTAATGGTTAGTCTGTCGTTCATTTAAATATTAAAATACAAGAGAGTATTCGAAATGTAATTTCAACGAACAATTTTTTCTGGACCAAGCGCCGGCGGTCGGTCTAGTGGTAAAACTGATCATTCCGCTAAAACCATAACCGTCATCGTCATTGTAAAATTATTGCCCGCGCACAATTATTACATTATTTTATACTAAATGCACAAGAATGCACACGAATATCACGCTCAAATATTCAATTATCAGTCAATCAAACCGTGAGTGTTTAGAACAATACATGCCTACACAGTATACGTGTATTATATACTTAGATAGGTACTTATGCATGAATTAATTTATCGAGGATTATAATAATCGATTGCACACATTACCTATATAATCTATATGTATATTACTGAACTTGTTGTAAAATATCGATAACTATTGTGTAATATAATCGGAATAACAAATATATCGTACTTTTAAAATTGTATTATTATAAATTGAATAAATTATTATTATTATTATAAACTTTTATTTAAAACGTTATCAAAAAAATAGCGAAATGATTAAATAAAAATTCAGAATTCCTGACCGGCGGTACTTTAATTATTTAAATCCATTATCGAAATTTACCCGGTAATATTTAATTTGAAAACATAAAGTTTCTTAAGGTTCTAGTTTTTGTACAGTTTTTTAATTTAAAAAGCTAACAAAAAATGTTGATACACCAGTTTTATTATTATCGATTGCTAGGTTACTTTGGCTACGGGTCAAACGATAAATACTATTTAAACAACTCCGTTCAGAATCACTTTTACGTCTGCAATGGTTTATCTGATATTTATATAAAATGATATTTTCATGCAGAAAATACTATGCAATAATTAGGTCCTCTACAGGGGGGGGGGGTGGACCGTTTGACCTGGAGTACAGGGGCCCGTAGGCCCGTTGAAATTAATTTGTAATTTTTGAAATTTTAATAGGAATACCTATTTTTATATTTTAAGATGCGGGTTAACCATCGACTACTTAGAAATTATCGTGTTTGGGTCATAGAGTAATACACCATAGTTCTATTGAGCTTACACTATAGAGCCTATACAAGGGGGAGGGAAATTCGACTCTGGTGCGGAGGTCTACTGACACTGCAGTCGATGAAATACATATAATAATATATGGCACATTATTTGATGTGCGTTATTTCCCAGTTACGCCAATTTTCACAATCGCTGATCACGAAAAGTACATTATCGTGTAATTTAGTGGGGAGGATGTATAGATAATAATAAATGTATAATATTCTAAAAACGTTTTCCGTGTAAATATACCTTTCGTGCGCTCGCACGTTGACAGTGAAGAGTGAATGGAAAACAATATTTCACAAGGGATGTCTATAACATTAATAAAATAAAACGAAAAAGTTTACGGCATGAAGATGCCTTCAATGTAGCTTAATATTCGTATCGTGAAAACTGGGCAAGTCACTCTCGAAATAATTAACTTATTGATGAATAAACAGGTTCAGTGCGCACTTTTCTACATTTCTTCGGTTTTGTAAAGTTTTCAAATTTTGTTTCACATATTATCGAGAGAAGCCATGATATGAGACTTTTACACTGTCCTACTGTTCGCAATACCCGTTGAAGAGGAAAGGGGTACATGACCGTTTACACAGGAATAGAGATAACCCATTGTAAATTTAATACATTTGTTTACCAATTTTTTTCCATTGATAAACTACAACATTCTGATGATATATCTATTTTTATTTCTTGTTTTACATGTGAACAACATTTTTATCAGAAATATTGCTCCGATTTACAAGTGTAGTACTTTTTCCGAAAGAAAATCTGACGTGGACGTACTTTAGAAAGCGCTTTTACTTCGTAATATATTGTATTTCTTATATCAAATAGAGATACTTTTATCGCAATCCATCGATTTGCTCGTTGAATTTTAAGCCAATTTGATATCTTATTTTTATGTTCAGTAATTATGAAAATGTCTAAGGGGTTTTTTGTAACTGACATTTTTGTATTTTTATCTATCTCATTATAATGTTTAGTAACAAAGGAGTTCTGCATATTCACGATTGCGTTTTGGGACCCTGTCAATGGGGTCATTTATACAGTTTATAAATCGATAAATTGATCCCATTCTCGTATATTTTAATCATTTAATGAAAATCAGCACAATAAAAATTCAGTAATGTCTGAAAACTTTTCTAAATTGCTATAATATACATGAATAATTTATCCAATAAAAAAAATCTCACAATATAATATTAATTAAAACGTATAACCGTTTCGTTTCGCCTAGAAAAAGTATAAAAATACCTATGTAATATTACGTCTTTAGATTATTTACGTTTTACGGACTCACTTATAAATTAAACTTATAGTAGTCTTTTTTAGGGACGCCATTTAACATAATATACCTAAATTAAAGGTACCTAGCTGTATCAAACCGGTATAATACCTATAGTTGGTATGTTTGCAGTAAGTTCGAGGTTTTTAATAATTCGGAACCCGTAATAATGCAAAAGATATTTATATAAAATTGTACGGGGTTATTCTTTTATTTTATTTTTTTTATGTATTATTCATTACAATGGTTCGGATTTGAAGTCGAATTTATTGATACTTGTTTGAAATTTAATAAATTATCGTTTTTTTTTAAAGCCTGTTTGTAAACAGTTCATTTACAAAATTGCATTAAAATAATAATTTAAAAAAAAATTATACTCATTAACATCGAAAATAAAATCAATAATTATTTCAAATAATTATGAAGCAGTTGCTGAAAGGGGGATAAAACCAGAAAAAAATTTGCAAAACATTTGGTACACACATCTCGGGTTTGAACCTGCAATATTGCGGTGATATTAAGACGTGCCTACATGTCGTCAATACCATAACAATCACGTGAGTGAAACGGAAAGATACCTATTTATACTGTTCACACCGTAAATATTTTTACCACCACGTTGTTTTATCTGTGTCGCTCCCATTCATGAGAACCGACTGAAAAATCAAAAAATGTGGTAAAACGACACGCTTATGTGTTTTAATCAATATTATATTGTGGGTTTTTTTTTTTATTGGGTAAATTATTCACGTATATTATATTACTGTGGTCAAAAGTGGTTTTATCCCGCAAAAATAGAAATGCTTGTTTTTTTAATGTTCTAGAAAACAAATTCCAAAATAAGTTAACACTTTCCGAGATAACGGATTAATCTACTTAAATTGATCACCTGATACATTTTCCGTTATTCTTCCGTGTTTTTTCGGTGTTTTACATTTGTTGAGAAAACTCCTTGAAAAATTGAAAAATGACTTCCTTAAAGTTTGACACTAAGAAAATTTCTTTTCAGAAAGTGGTATATATCGTATTCATTGGAATAGTAAGCTTTTTTGTAAAAAAAAAAAAATAAACATATTTGTAAAATAATACATTATTCGCTTTATTTAGAATCCAAAATGTAGGTAAGTCAAAATAAAAATATTTTAAAAGAAAAAAAAAAGACATTTTATTAAAATATTGAAATATTTCAAAATTTTTATATTTAAAAACATTTTCAAATACAATTTAATATGATTTATTTATTACCCATCCCAACGTGTTTTTAAAAATATAACGTGCGTGTGTAGTGTATACTTTTTTAAGGTAATTTTGAAAACAGTGTTGGCATAAAACTTAAACGATTCCATTAAAAAAAAAATATATATATTAAATTTAAGTAAAACTCAACAGGAAAATCGTTGAATCGTGTTAAAATAATCACGCTGTACATAAATTAATATCGATGTAGCCATATGCTTATGTATGTTTTATTTTCTTATCGTCGACACCGTTATATTTTTACCAACGGCCATGAGGAATAACATACATAGGAAGGGCACCTTGATGAGTACACGCGCGCAGCTATAGGTGGTCGACCGCCGGTTATGAAATCGTACTTTAAAATATAGTATGTAATACGAAATATAATTTCATGTGCATTTAGACGCAATTTAGATAAAGTTATAATATGTACGCAAAAAAAGCTTCAATTTTAACCGAATAAACGTAAGACTGACGTGCGCGTACGAGTGTTAACAGTTAAAAAAAAAAAAAAACATCATTGTAAAACCGATACATTCCTCTCGTTTCGTTCAATATGTAAAATGTTCGTTAACATTTTCAGAAAAATATATATATCTTTTACGAAACGGCTGTCCCGAAAATGTTGAAATAAAAAAAAAGTGGACATCAACGGAAACCATGCGATTACTGCGTTCACTCAAAACGCGCGGTTGTTACATTACAATACGTTTTCCGTATAAAGCGTTTAATCGCAACGCGCGTTATTGACGGAAACGCTTCGGGCGGTAAATTCGAAACTATGTGCTTTTTTTTTTTTTTTTTTTTTAATCTCCGGCCGTGTATCCGGGCAACGGCGTAGTCAGCTCCCGAAACGCCGGCTACGCGCCGAACCATTGTCGTACAACAACTAGGAATTATAATACCGGGAGCGGGTAGTGGGTAGGGGTAGGGGAAGGGTCCCGGCGCAGTTTCGACGTGTACGGTCGGTCGGATTAGCGGCCGCGGCGGCCGGCGACCGGCAATTCGATTAATCGGCCGCGCTATGTCATTTGTTGTCGTTACCGTCGTTGTTATTATTATTATTATCATCGCTGTTGTAGCGTGTCCGGCCATCGAAATTCAAAACTCCCCGCGCGCACTGCGGCACGCCCGAATACGTAACGGATACGATTACAACACGAGCGCGCCGAACCGCGCGCGCACATTACGCGACGGCGCGCGCGTTTTCGCGTTTTCGCGACTAGAGCTCCGTCGCGCCGCGTGGCCCGCGGCGGTCGAAACGGTCGCGTTCAATGTGAAACCAACAACAAGTGCGATAATTGCGTTACGCACGTTCGCCCGTGTAGCGCTCGCACGCCGAATAATAATAATAACCGCGGTGGCGATAATTCTCCGTCAACGGCGTTCGGTCAACGTCACCTCGGATACCCAATAACCGTTTGGAAATTAAAAAACGTACGAGTGGGTGTTACAGCCGTCGAAAATAAGGGCGAAAAAATATACGTATTTATGTGATATGACACTTATAAAACTGATTAATTGTCAAAAAAAAAAATAAGAATTTCGAAAAATTTCACAACGTGTACGATATATTAGTCTCCCTTGTATAATATATACAGCTCAGAAGCGGCCAAGGTTTTTTTTTGGCAGAGATCTACTAAAAGTATATTCTTCCTTTGAGGATCGATTTCCTAACGTAAAATGACGTATAGTCATAATTAATATCGGGCTGTTACCGTGTTATTTTTCGTACCTATTATTTTATTTTATTACCGTTTGTACAATTTAATTGTTGAGCTATCATAGTTTTTTCTCGTGGTTTTATTAAGTTACCGATATAATATGGTAAATACATCGTTTGTCAGTGTAAACTCGGTTGAATCGTATTACTCGATGAATCGACAACAAAATAATGATACGTTAAGATAAAAATCATCTGCAATTGAGATTTATCTATTAACTGTACGAAAATAAGTTCTAACAAAAGGACATCGACATTTTAACCACGAACGCAACGATTCCGAATGGATATCGGTATACATGTTTGTAAATATGATTAGCTTTTCGGTGCACTCAGTTTCAGAATATAGTAACGAATTCTCGGGCTCTTCCGGCAAATCAAACGAACGCATACGCCACTCAGAATTAGCATTGTGCTCGAACATTCTGATTCTATACTAAAATTAATATTTAAAAGACGCTCCTCCCCCCCTCCCCCCGAAACGATATATTTACTTAATAATATTAATACGTTCAAACAATTTTATAGAAATATTTTTTTTTTTCTTTATACAATATGTCTCGAACGAATTATAAAAAAATGATATATAATATTGCAATCGTATATTGTTTCGTAAAAACGTATTTCCTTTTTAATATCGCCAATCTAATGGGTATTAGATACGTATTATTTCCGAAACGCAATATTTCAAACGCGGACGTATATTATATTTTATTAAATTTGCATTTTGAATTTATTATTTCGACGTATTTCCAAACGTACACAATATGTAAATATTAAAAAATATATTTGTTTTTTATTTAAAACGCCGCGAACATAATATATTTTACACGGTTCTGAGAAATCCGGTAAAAGTAGGTACATTTATTATTTCCCGAACCGTTGTGTCGTAAATAAAACCAGACGCTCGGTTTAATCACAAGAATTTATTAAATTCCGACGAAAGTATCCGAGCCCATGTAAATCCGCAGTATACGGTTGAAAATGATTTTTCTTTGTTGTCGGGATGGGCCACGTACAGTCTGTATAACTTCTAGTTTTTAGGTCCCTTTTTATATTTTCGGTGTGCGTGTTTTATAAAAGATTTTATAACAAAGGGTTTCTCGGCAATTGAAATTAAAATACTTTGTGAAATGTAATACAATTTACACATAATTTACAAATAATAAACGATCGCCTTAGAAGTATTTTTTTTTTCATCGTAAAGAATGTAAAGAAATGTAATTTCCTTTGAGGAATTAATTATTTATATAAAAGATTCCTACTTATAACAATCATATTTTTTGTTTCCTCCGTCCGTCTCGCGTGACGCGCGGTACGCCTTTGTGGCAACAAAGGCGTTTCGTCTTTCGACGGCCGCTCACGGTTAGGTTTAAGGCCGACAATGATAACTATTAGATAGACTCGATTATTAAAGATAAATTTCATCTGACCGTGGAGTATCTCTGACGCAGGGACTGGTTATATATTTCGATGTTGATTTGTTGAAAAGGCGTATATACCATTAAAAATCAAAAAATACGTTTTTGGCATCATAGAAATCAGAAAAACTAGAAGCTAAATGGCGTGTTTTAATACGGGAAATTAATTTGGCGATTTCGACTAATCGATATCCAGACGCCCTTTTAAAATTTAATTAAACCAACACTGATTTGTTAAAAGAGTGTGTACCACACATTCAATGCATGTATGCTTTGTGTACAAAGTATAACGTGTACGAGTAATTTTATTGATTTTACTGATAAACATCATTAAAAACTGTGCTGTGGTTATTTTATTTTTTTTTGCAAAACAGATTTTTTTTACTTCCTGAAAAAAAATGAAATTTGATAGACGCCCTTTCAACAACGCTGTGTCTATTTGATAATCAAATTTAAAATAAACTATTCATTCAACGTTTAATTCCAAGACATTTTAGATAATTAGATAGACACGAGAAAATCATATACGTGTTATAGAACACATATTATAGAAGTACATAATACAGACGCATCCGAACGATCTGTAACAATAACATTTCACACGTTTATTATTTTTGTGAAAATTATCCGTATTATCACGAGACCTGCTGAATCGCAAAGCTCCGGGCCGTTATTACACTGGCACCACAACCACCTGATCTACTAACCAAAACCAACCTAACCACACTCCGATTTTAGCATAATACACTAGCTGATTAATTAAAATAATGACGTGAAAATTTGATTTGTAAAATTATGAGAGGGAGGGGTGTTGCCATACAAATGTCATACCGACCAAGAAAATGTTGTTTTTTTGTACGCGATGGACTGGCGTGACGCATGTAAATCCCAGCCCTAGTCATAATAACGTAGTAACGATGTGTATCAACACTTATACGAATAACTATAATAAAAGTATATCGCTCAGAAAAAAAAAAAAAAAAAAAAAAAAAACCGGGTCCCCGG
>CABPRJ010001931.1:436296-474174 GCA_902439185.1 Cinara cedri | reverse complement strand
AAGAAAAAAAAAAAAAAAAAAAAAAAAAAAAAAACCGTGTCACCGGTATTAGTTTGACAGTTTTTTTTATAAAAAACGGAGAAAGTCGATTTCGGTCATTTAAAAATGTAATAAAATAATTATGTAATGAGTTTTTACGATAGTTTAAACAATTTATATGGTGTCCCATCATTCTGAATGTATATTGATCGGAGTACCGAACTCGTTTTATTTATGGAATTTGAAAAAAATCCAATGTTAAAATTTGGAATCTATAAGCGTAGAGTATTTTAGAGTATAGGGTTCAGATAATTCAGAATTATGCAAGGGATTTTAGATTTTCGATAGTCTGTGGTGATGTTGTCGTATTTGTATTATTTATGGATCTTTATGAATCACGCGTCTGTGTGTATTTTTCTCCTATTTATTTACGCAGTCGAAATGCCGGTAACACAGAATTTAATTACGTGTGTCCTGCACGAGCCGTTTTAAAAAAAAAATTATTGACGGTTTCCGGCTGCCGGTGTATTATTGTCGTATCGTCGACCCGTCGCGCGTCGTCCACAACGGGATAATAGTACTAAATGATTTCGTGAATGTTCCCACACGGCGGCCGGTTCGCCCGCGGCTCTGCTGACGCGGGCGACCGGATCTCGACCGCGCGCGGTTATTAAATTTTATTGAATCCGACTGGGCCGGCGGAGTTACACGAGTTTGGTGTACACGGTACCGCCGACCGGGACGCGGGAGATGATACGCCGTGGTATGACACGCGTATATTTTCATTTGCTTTTGCGCGCTGTCGTATTATACTGTTCCGCACCGTCCGGGTGACATCCGCGAGAATACACCGTGCGACGCGCGTGCATCGCAGTGTACAGAGTGACCGTTTAATCGCGGACCAACGGTTATCAACGTACCGTAGTAGCCGGCACGGTTTCCTTTGTAACAGTAAGAGTACGTGCCTTGTTTATATAAATGTATATAAATACACATAGAACGTTGTAAATGGTTTCATTGGAGTACTATGAGAGATTGATGTTGGACGCGGGCAGTAAAGCTAAACTACTCCGGGAGTTTATTAAAGTTTTCTTTTCGAGTTTCATTTTTTTTTTTTTTTTTTTTTTCTTGTGTTACATTTACACGTTGTTGTATTTACATATGTATGTTTATATGATATTGTGTGACAATAAAAATTCTTAAACATAATGAATCGTTTTTACACGGTTTAAAAATAAAGAATTTATGTTTCTTCGTTGTCTATACAAATAAAAAAAAAATATTCGTTTAACCTTGATGAAGGTTTTTATGAAATGAAAAATTAGATGAATAGCTCAGAAGACCAAGAAAAAAAACCACATTTTTACTTTTTTCTTAAGCATAGACTGTAAATAAAAATAGATTGTAAACAGGAAACAATGGAAACAAAACTGTTTCTTTTTATTGAAAAAACAAACGTTGATGAAAGCATCATTTTTGAGATTTGGCCATCAGAGAAAATTACAGAATCTATATGCGATTTCAGATTATTTCAGATTCGGTTTAAGTATAGTATATAAATATGATATTGTAACGTAATGTAAATCTTTATAACGGCTAATATCAAAAACTACCGGATTAATATTTAAGTGGTTTTTCCCAAAATGATCCACGTTGTCCGGAGAAAGTTTGTAACTATTTGAAAACCATCCCTAAAAAATTGGTTTTTAGATATTATTAAATTATTTATTTGTATGGATTACATTAGTAACACGAATAAAATGAAAAAGAAATTTAAAAGATTAGTTAAAACGTAGCTATGATAATTAATATAAATACAAATAATTATAAAAATCTATGTGCTATATTATGCAATTAGGTACGAGGTTCATTATAAGTTTTTGATCAAATCAAAAAATTAGTTAAATGCAGTTTTTTTTAAAAAAAAAAAAATTAAAATCAAATCTTTTCAAAAATCTTAAATATTACGACCTTTAAAACATATATAACCAAACTCTACTCCGGATCATTTTTCGTTAGCAACGGTTTAACGTTGGTTAAAGGTGAAATGAAATAACTTTATCTCACCTTCCCCACTACCCACTTACAATAGTGGCCGCACTCGTTTCCAGTATCACCTTTTTATTTTTTTTATTTTTTATTTTTTAAATTTTACATAGTCCAAGTAGTAAAATAGCCTATTACTTAATTTAAATTAGAAATCATATTAGTTCGTAATTACAAAATAATTTACAGTTATTATTTTTGCGATTTTATGAACATTTTTAATGTTCATAAAAAAAACTGTGACCTAAGGTATGGATCATTTTTTCTCTTTATTTAACACCTTGAATAAATTATTGATCATATATAATTATGCGCATAAATCGAAAACAGAATATGAATATTTCAACATGTCACTAAACTTTAAAGCGCTGGAATATTTTGAAATTTATGTACCGTGTCTAAAATACGGTAATACAACTGATACAAGTCTAAAAAATCGAATAAATAACACTGATGTATAGTTTTTCCTGATTAGATAATAAAATATTGGACGGGCCACTTTATCACCACTGTCGGAATGGAGAAAATAAATTGGGTATTATATCTTGAGGTTACGTTCAAACAGATGTATTATATCTTTTATACATTTTTTGTGTAGTATATTTTTTCAGTTGATCCATAATTTGTCCAGATTCATGTCGTTTGTCGTATTCAAACATAAATATTAAAAATTAAATACATTTTTCTGTTTATTTACTAATTCGGTACTATAGTCTAAGTTTCTTCATACTATAATGAATCGTATATAATCGTATAATATTTCGTTTTAAATAAGAACATATCGTATTGCTTTGATGAATTATTAACTATTATATAGGTTCCAATAACAGGTGTTGATTTTTCTAATTAAAATTAAAGACATTTTAATTTTAAAAACGTGTTATTATATAAATAATAGATTCTGAACAAAACGCCAATGTATCGTCTACACTTTTCTCGCCGTCTGCAAAGAGCACGTTTTCATGAGTAGGTATACTCTACGATACAAAGTATATACCTTGTATGTACTAGGTAGGACCCTATAGGGTCAAAACCAATATTAGCATAACCATGCGTCACCGAACGCGTAATTCCACGAAGGTTTCTGAACACTATAATACCTTGAGCGGTTTTTGATACACGTTCGCGGGTCAGGTACACTTTGGAAACGCGTTCCTTGAATAATAATTATGATAATGTTATTGCAAGTGCCGTTAATACTATTGCCGTTTTAACCCTTTGGAATAGCCCATGAATTATTCAAACGTGAACCGCAGACGGTCCGTTTTAATCAAACGCGCCATGATGCAAAATCTGGTTCGATGTAAATCGTCACAGACACCGTGTGTCACGTTTGTTGTACAGATTTTAGAGAATATAAAAATTAAAAAAACCGTATTTCGTATTTTTGTTGAATTTTCTCGGAAAATAAAGACTATAATGAGTATTGTATTGTGTCTGTAACGTGTATATACATATCTTCTTCTCGGTACTTTTATACATGTTTAGCTGCTCCCTTTAGATCAAATAAGGTGAAAATCGGAAAACAGAATTTTTTTTTTATAGATTGTTCGAAGAAGTACAATTTTGGTTAAATTTAAAAATAAACTTCACTATTGTTTTGTGGTAAAAGAGCATTTTTTCAATTTGTACACCCACTCGGCCTACAAACTTCTTAAATGAAGCCAAGGAGACGAAATTGTGTTTATGCATGGTGTAAATATCAAGGATATATCTTTTGGTAGTTTCAACTTTCAACCTCCTCCCCAATCATCTCTATGCATAGATTTCAGATTTTCACAGGAAATCTAAATTTTAGTTATATTTACAGACTCATAAAAATAAATAACTTGATTATACATATATATCAAAATTGTTATTCAGGTGCCTTTCAACTTTTGTGGTATTTCAATTATTTTTAACCGAACTTCGCTCAGCACAAAAAACGTAAATCGAATCACTCAATTATACTCTACGTTCGTTAATTTCCTCCTACAACATACACTCATCAGCGGTATTATATTATAGTTCTTTTTATAACTTTTTAAAAAGCCCGTGCACGTGCGTTACCGGAACGGAATCCGCTTTTAACTGATCGCCTTTTGGTCTACTAATTATCTACGGGGAAAGAGCGAAACACTAAAAAAGTACAAATAACAATTATTATTTGCCAGTATATTTAGTAGCCACGTACAATTCAATACTTAGGGGTATATCCGGAAACGTGATATATATCTATTACCACGAGAAGTGTGAATCGTAGTATTTTATTATTATATAGTGTAGGTATAGGTGAACGTACTGATTACAAATTGAATTTAGTCGTGTATACGACGGCGGTATAATAAAAGCAGCCCACGTGAAACACATACGAAAAAAAAATTACATAGCCGATTCGTGTATATTGTTTGGGACATGGTTTGTTTTTTCTTCTCCCTGAAGGAATAAACTTCAATATCGATTCCTTACAAAAAAAAAATTATATATTAAATTGGTTTTTACTCGGAAAAATAAAACGTTATTACGTCAGCGAACATTTTGAAACTATATAGCCCAGTGTTTGTACGCCCACAAAGTAAACACATAATATTAAAAAAAAAGACGTTCTAGGATAATAAGAATGGATGCAGTCACTGTTATAGATAATTTAATGTATACTAGTAAGTAACCATAAACTATTGCCTATGAAAGAACGATTCTGAGTGGAGTTAAGTTGAAAATGATGCTTTTTTTTAAATATATGTCATTTTATAGTAAAATAATTAAAGATGCTTTATATATTTTCTATGACAATATTGGTATAATGTTGTACACATTTTCCCAGTTTTCTTAAGTTTTTCCGGGTTTTCCCATATTTATCCCGGTTTTTCACATTTGTTGAGAAAATTATTGGGAAAATCAAGTATGACCTCTTTTAAGTAACTGCCTAGTGAAATTTCCTTTTTGAAACATTGCTATCATTAAAAGTTGGACCGAAATTGCTGGTAGAAAAGTTGTGTACAGAAAAAAAAAGGCTGTGATATATTTTAACTAATACCTGCATTTCTTATATTTTCCCGTTTTTTTTTCGGTTTACAAATATGATGAGAAAACTCCTAAAAAAATCGAAAAAGTTCCTCTCTAAAATGCCTCCCTAGTGAATTTATTTTTAGAAACACTGCTTAGCATATAGGTCTGAGCAAAATTTCTGGCAGAAAAGTTTTGCACAAGAAAAAAAATCGTTATTTATTTTGTACATAATACCGTTTGTTTTCAGTTTTTCGCATTCGATGAGAAAACTTGAGTAAATCGAAAAATAATTCACTTAAAATTCCTTTCAGAAAAGGTGTTACACTTAAAAATCTGAGCAAGTCTTCTGGTAAAAAGTTTGCGTACGATAAAAAAATTAATAAATATCTTTGTAAAACTATAAACTTCTTCGCTCCATCCAGAATCCAAAAAAATGATTACTATGACCTCAGCCGAATGCAGGTCGGGTTCAAAAGTCCACGGGAAAAGTAATAATCATTTGTATAATAGGTATTACAATTTTTTTTTAGATTCTACTCGAATTAAAAATGTAATTATTTGTATACGAAGTGTTGTTTTTAAATTCTGTAGCGTAACTAGATATAGATCATAATAAAACGCACTACGGAATAATATTCAGGATCACCGGTTCAAGTGGGCGACCGTCAACGAAAATTATGAATAATAAAACATACTCGCTTTTGAAGAGCAGAATATCGAAATAAGGAAATGAATACATCCCGGGACACGCTCGATTAACGTTAATAGAATCATCCTGTTGAAATAAAATAAACGGTGTCCGGGTATTCGGTTATGGTATAATGTTTGTTCGGGTGTAAAATTCTCCGGGCACGAAAATCAAAAGCCCCGTTATACTATTAAAAACAGGTCACCGACTCCGAGATACGATCCCGTGACAATACAAAATATAACATATACACAGGGTATAGTGACAATCCGACCGTAATCGGACAATTTCGAGGAAAATTATTTTGGGTTTCTAAACATAATTTTAGAACCCTATAGCTGCCGATATCCCCATTGTATCCATCCGCATAGTTGTATTTATTATAGTATTACACAATTACGGTGGATTATTTCGGTCGAAAATGAGATAACGATAGATATATACGCATAGATTATTCGATCGTTATCATTATTATTATTAATTTATATATAAATTCACACACATACACCGTTCAACAATATTAATCAATATTTATATCGATAAATGTTTCAATTTTCGTGGCACGTAACATTTACCGTTATAATGTTCAGTTATGTTAAAAATGTCTAGCGAACAGAACAAGGTTTTAATTACGATTTTTTACTCGAATATACCTAATTTTGAGCTTGTTTATAACCTATATTATGTTCAACTTTAATTTAATTATTTTTTAAACGAATATTACTTAAATATATGGCGATTAGTGATTAATATTTTATGTGTGTTTTCATTGTTTTTTTATATATAAATTAACTTTTGTTTTTATTAAATACGTGTAAGCTACTTAATAATTAATTGTGGTTATCTATAAACGATTAGTAAGGCTTAAAGAAGGTTCCCATTGGTTTTCAGTAAAATCGGAATGAGAAAATGTGATATACGTTTTAGACAAATTATTTATCTTAATAATCATGAAACTATTTTCAACAATTTTGCCTATAGTACTCTAACATTCCTTGAAAAATGTTTATAGTGTGAGTCACAATAATAATCGAGGTGGGATAATAGAATACCCCCAGTTTTCGGTGTGTATAAAGTGAAAATAAGTAATTTGAGGTAAAATAAAATGTACATGTTAAATTTTTTTTTTCGTAATTTAAAATTCAGGCACTAAATTATTAGTGAAAATAATTTAATTTAAATGAATCGATAATTTGATTAAAGGATTATTGTAAAACTGTTGACTTCAATATACACCTATTCAGCACCTATTAGAATACATGAAAAATAATTTATAAACAAGTAAGAGGAAAAAGATGTCTTAGAATAATGGGGACCGGTGCAGCTATTGTTATAGGTAATTTAGTGTATACCCGTTAGCAACCATAAATCATTGATCACGAAAAAAAACGATTATGATCAGAGTTCAACTGATAATAATGCTTTTTTAACAATATATACGCCATAATATAATAAATTAATAAAATAGGCTATAAATTTATAAATATTTTCTAAAAATAATATTTATTTAATGTTGTACCGATTTTACCGGTTTTCCTATGTTTTTCTCATGTTTTTTTCCCGGTTTTTTACATTTGCTGGGAAAACTCCTAAGATAACCAAAAAATAACCTCCTAAAATACCTTCCCAGTAATTTTCGTATGCCGATTATCTTTCAGAAGACGTGGTACACTTAAAAATCAGTGCAAGATTTCCCGTAGAAAAATTGCGCACAAATAAAAAAAAAATATAATAAACATCTTTATAAAATCATAAGCTTCTTCGCTTTACTCAGAATCTCAAATACTATTAAAATAAAATTTAAATATATCATAAATGTTTAGGAAAAAAAATTATAATCAAACTTACTTAAAATTCTTGCAAAAAATTATTTGTATTGTAACAAAAACAAAAAAAAAAAAAAAAAACTCACCTGTATTTAAGTCAAATAAGGAATAATAAATAATACAAATGTTATTATGATAATAATAAAAATGTTCCGCCTAATCATAATAATATTATTATTATTATAATAACAACATGTGAGACCGCAGCCGCGGACGATTTCCGAAACCCTATATGTTTTTTTTTATAAAATATGTAAGTTAATATTATTATTGTAACAAATGCTTGTTTGGTTTGTTACGCAAAACATGCGAATCAACTTGTTGATAATTGAGTACTGGTATTTATCGGGTATATATGTAGCTGTGGGGCAATGCCAAAGTCCGGCGATAAATAAACAAATATTATTATTAATATGATTATTTCGAGAGCTTAAACGAATACGCTGTCTCGTACAGTGCTGAAAACTAGGACGAGTTGAGTGACTCACCGGAATACTGTGGAAACGACCCTCAGGTAAAAATCCCTAGAGTATACCCTGTCATCACAATATGCATACATAAAATAAACATGAGAACAGTATTAAATTATGAATTCATTTTTTGACAACACGAGAATAAATTATATTATCTCAACATACACCGAACACCACTTAGGTGTACATTTTTGTCGAAAACTCGAGAAAAATGATCTAGCCCATCAGGTGTATATGTAACGGTTCAAGTGGAAAAATCGTAAACATCATAAACACTGACCGGACGTTATACAATGCATGGAATATTTCGGCAATACAAATTATAAATATTTGTGCTTATTGAAATACTAAAACGCCGCACATAATTTGTCACGCACTATTTTAGTCTGTTTTAGTAGTGCCATTAGTAGCGGGGCCGTAATTAGGCATGGGCAAAAAGGCAAGAGCATGACTATCTGCTATGGTGTATATTATACGTTTATTCGTCTGCTATTCCGGCTTCTACTGTAGTTCATCAAATGTAAACGATTAAAACTTCCACTTATTATAGTTATCCACAGAAGAACGAGCTACAAAAATTAAACTATACAAGGCATTTTTAAATTGTTGAACACTGTAATAACCAAGAAACGAGAATTTGCATAAAATAGAATTAGATACATTTAATTTACCAGATAAATTTAAAACGTGTATGTTAGCTTAATTTTTGGAATACAAATTGATTAGGTCAATATTTTACTACCACCAAAAACAAACAATAGACGCGGTAAGTGAATTAATAAATAAATAATAAATTCATTCGTTCGATCAATTGATTAATGAAATAAGAATCAATCACTTTATTAATGTATTAATACTATGCATAGTATTTGGTAGAAATTTGCGCGAAAAAAAAATAAACATCTTTTTAAAACTAGAACTTCGCTCCAAATTTAAATTTAAAACTTATTTTTGTTTTCACATACATTTTTTTTAATAATTTTCTAGTTATAAATCATAATATTATGTGAAATAATTTACAGTTGTTTTATTTTGTTAAAATGTAAATATCTCACTTTAAGGATTTTAATATTTAAGACAATGATTTTAATAAATTAGAGTTCATACTGTGACTATGTGTATTTTTTTGTACACTTTATCTTACTTGTATTAATTATTATTTATACCGAACATATAAAAGGTTAAACCTACCTACCTGTTATTTTAAAGTATTAAATATTATATTTTTTTATGATTAAAAAAAAAAAAAAACCTTTTGGTAATAAAGAAGAAGCGAATTTATTTTAGCTTGTAGGTGACATATCGTTTAATCCGCCATTGGGCGTTCTACTGTTGTTGATGGGAAGTTGAAAATGTAGAATATAGAAAGTTATTTAATATCTGTACGCAACTATGAACCATTGCTCGTAAAAAATAGTTTTAAACAATTATTAGTTTTGAAATGTCGTAGTTTTACAATGTTCGTTAAGATTTGATCTTATACAAATTTTTTTTTGACAAAACCACTACATTACGTTTTTTCACATTTTTATTTTTAAAAACTTTCCATAACGTAAAATAAAACTCGTTTGAATTGACAATATTTTTTTTTTCTTGAGGTGAAATTTTAATCGAATATCTACTATATAAAAACTAAAACAAATTTGAAAATATCAAATTCCTAAAAATAGACCAGAAATCCAGAATATCATATTAAAATAGAATTACATATAGCGCCATCACAAAATTAGCATGCTATCATAAAAAAATATAGTCTACTCAGGACAGTATTTATGATTTTGGCACCCATGGGCAACAACATTTTGGCGCCCCCGACTTTGCTTATGATTAATTTTATAACTACTTAAGTAGTTATATTAATTATAGTTAATTGAAGTATCTAGTTCAGTATTTAGTTAAAAAAAAAAACACATTTAAAAATATACAGGGTTAACGACGCCAGGGAACGAGAGGGGCGGGTAGGCCCACCGGGACACTGGGATTTTCCAAGTGGGCCACTACTTATATTAACGAAAATGAACCGATTACAAATACTGTTATTGGCTATTGTATAAAAATTTAAATTCGTGTTAACACGAATATTTAAAATTAATAAAAAATAATAAAAAAATACTTTGGTCTGGTTAAATCATAAAAATTATCATTGTATCACTACTGTGAATTATTATTTGAACTCCTAGTCCACTTTATTTATAAGCAGCAATCACGGGGTGGCGTTATTAACTGACCACCATCCCTAGAACTTGAATATTATTTTTGAGTTTGACTCACGGCTGATGTCATCAACAAATATATTTATTAAATTAATGCCTACACGTCGATCGTAGGTACTCAGTTATCAAACATAGACGTTAAAGTGAAATTTTGTTTTTACATGTCGTACATTCTGTTTTTGCCTTTCCGTTTTCACTTGGCATATATATGGGCGCAACTAGACCACCAAATCTGGGGATGCTAAAATTAGAGACACGTCACAAACCCACGAGGACAATGCCCCTCAAACCCCTTAACATGACGCTTATATTATTAAGCAACTACACATTTACATTTTGTGTGAAACATTTTTGATTAAAATTGGAATAATGTAAAATTAAAGTTTTTTTTTTTAACAAAAAAATAAAAAAGAGTCCGGGTATTGGTGCACTCAAGGTTGAGGTGATTTTTTTTTATCGGTTCTTGGATAATATGATCACGCGGACCGCTAGATTCTATTTTCCCCGGGCCGGTCGGATCATGCCTGGGAAATGAAAATGATTTTGACGTCGACGACCGCCTCCGCGCCGTCGCGGCGGTGTGTCGACGTCGTCGTTCCGCGTGCGCCCCTGGTACCCGAGACGCGTCTGCGCGCAGCCAACGCCTCTGTCCGTTCCCTCGTAACCCCGAGAACGCCACGCGGTGCGACGCGAGAGCGGTGAAAATGATTTTTGACGTCGTACAGAGGCGTTTCGGATGTACCAGGAATCGATGTGAAACGACGACCGCGGTGCGCCGCCGCAATATTCGGTGTACGTGTACCGGCCCTTTCGGACGGGGTCTCGTTTTCGCATTTGCGCGGTTAACGGAAACTGCCGCCGCCGCGGCGGTGTATCGACGTCGTCGTTCCGCGTGCGCCCCTGGTACCCGAGACGCGTCTGCGCGCAGCCAACGCCTCTGTCCGTTCCCTCGTAACCACGAGAACGCCACGCGGTGCGACGCGAGAGCGGTGAAAATGATTTTCGACGTCATGCAGAGACGTTTATGGACATACCAGGAACGCATATTGTGGAACGACGACGCGTACCGGCGTACGTCGACGCGCACCGGCCCACGCGTTGGACCGAATCTCGTTTTCGTGTTTACGCGGAAACGCGGGCAAACGCGTTTTGGGTACCAGGGGCACATGCGAAACGCGTCGACGGACGCGTCGGAAGCGCCGCAGCGCCGTTCGGTGTACAGCAGTCCCGCGGGGTGCGGCAGCCGCGCACGCGGGCTAGGGCGGTACACCACGACGGTCGGTTGCGTAGCGGAAGCGGAGACCGAAAATTCGAAAAACAACAAAACCGGTAACGCCGTATAAACGTTTCTCTGTTGAATACACCGTTTTAAATCGATCCTAATCTTAAACAACTTAAAACCGGTTAGTTTGTAAATGCGTCCGTTTTTTATTTTTTTTTTTTTTTTACGTAGGAGTTTTACGGATTTTCTAAATTAGCAGCCGCGCGCGTAACTGTAGTAGGTACGCTCGCATGGATTTTCGATGTCTCAACGTGTAACGTTGACCTTGAGTCGCATTTCGTTTCAATGTTACACGGATTTTGACTGCGGACAGAGACGTTCTTGGTACCGGGAATGCATGTAAAACGACGACACCGGTGTATCGCCGCGACGGCAGTTTTTTCTCCGTTTAATTGCCCGTGCCGGCGACGGTCGGGTGGGTAGCGGAAATGGACAGTCCGAATCGAAAATATAATTTTTCGTTATATTAACCGCAGAATACCTACATAATAAAAACTAATTAAAAAAAAAAATCTTAAGTACAAGATTATTATAAATAGTTCAACAATCGTTAAAATATTTGAACATTTTGAAAACATGAGTTTTTTGTCAAAATTACAAATCTCTAAGAATATTTTTCATTGAATCGCAACAATAAAATACGGACATACTTCGCATGACGGGCGGGGCTTTATAGAAACTGGGAAAGTAGGATACAGAAGGGATCATATATATCTGCACGTATCAATCGTACGCAACGATTAATCATTGTTAAAGAAAAACGATTCTAAGCAGAATTCGCTTATACATGTTTTGAAAGGAACTAATATTTACGATTTTTGTCTGAATTCTATAATAAATTACTTATGAAACAAAAAAAATACTGTGACCAACTTTTCTACCAGCAATGATGTGGCCCTAGTTTTCAATCGTAGTACTTTTTCTGGAATTGATTCTGATTGTTGCGATACCCGAAAGTCGTTTTTTAATATTCCCGGATGTTTTCATAATAAATGGCGAAAAACAGGGACAACCCGAGAAAATAATTAATGGTTAATTGTGGCGTATATCTATACATTGAATTTCCCCTCTTCCTTTCCAACAATGATGCTTCGGTCATATACCGGACCTATATAATGTTGTACCGATCACATTGCCAAATCGCGTTGAATATATTTTTATGTTCAATTACAGTTACTATTACAATAATATCGTATGAATTAAAGACATATAATAGTGTAATAATACAGAAAGTCGGACGATATAAGTGACGATATTCCCCTATAACAACGAAAACAACGACGTTTTTGTGCTCCGAACAAATAATATTCTTTTACATTGACTAGTAGAATTAAAACAAACAAAACAATCATATCATTGTTTACTGGAATTGTATTATTGGTGTAAGGCTTACACTGTAAGCCACTATAATTGTTTTATATAATACTCGTATCTGTGTAGTAGGCATTCAACGGCAAGTATAACATGATGCAATTCAAATTTAAATACATATAATTGATTTCGAAAAAAAAAAAATCGTGTCTTAAAGTATAAAAGAATAAAATAACTTAATTTTTTAAATGGCTTTTACGGCCCAGGTTTGAATATCGGTTTCCAATCTTCTTGAACTCTATACGATATTTCAATGCGAATTGTTTTTAAGCCCGTGTCATTTACATAAATTTAGCAGCATTTTTGGCAAGGTCGACTTTAATGTAGGCTATGTGACGGTCTGTTAAAATAACATAGCTGGAATGCCAAGAAAAATCGAAACGATGTTACGAATTGCGATTCTGCCAAGTTCCCGGGATCTCATCTCCTTAACACGTTTCACGTGAATTTTACTCTTATTTTTTAGGTTTTTTCTTTTCAACCCCCGGTGAGACCGTCGTAATATTTTAGTCACGTAGGTATTCTCTCGTATAGTCACGTCAATTCTCTACGATTTATTTCATGTATTCTGATCCCGTCGTCCAAGGGTTTAAGTAAATTTAATTTCGTTTTTTTTTTTTTTTCATGTAACACTTGGTTGTTATGCGAACGAAACGATTCCCCGAGCGTCGTGCTATTGATAATGTTTTTTGTATGCACTTAAATAATATTATATATTCTGAACACGACGAGGATTATATTGGTTTTACTATATGTGCAATTTTTTTTTTTCTATGTTCGATATCCGGGAACATCTTTTCTTCTAGAAATCTTGCCACCGAACTATACAAAATGATATAAATTTCGATCTAAAACTAACCACACTTTTTAATTAAGATTTGCTTTTGGCCAGAAAAATATGTTTATAATAATATTATGAAATAAAATTCTACATAAGTTTAATATGTTTGCATTTTTTTCAATATCCAAAATATAGTATTATAGACCAATCTATAGGATATAGATTAACATCCATTATCACAGTGAATACAACGGTTGTACTTATTTTTCTTTTATATTAATTTTAATTATTATAAGATTTTTATATTGATTTTTGGTTAATTTTATCATTTCGTCATTTTTATTACTTTCAAAACCAAAATTAAGACGACTAATTATGCTACCTATTATGACCTATTATAATTGTATCTCTACTCGCGTCCTCAGAACCTTTATGTACATCCTACCCATATTCATATTGTAACTTTATGCGAAATAGGGAACTCTTCAAAATACTTTATTGGCTTTTTCTGAGCAACATTACATTTTCTAAGCTTTCTGGAAATATTTGAGCTATTTATATTTATACGCATTTTTGATACTTTTGCATTTTCATTTGGTTTTAGGTGATTAAAATTTAATGTTTTAGCTGAGTAGAAATTTGATCTGAAAAATTTTAGTGTAATGCTGTTTTTTTCTGTGATTTTAAATTTCAAATTTCGAGGAAAATCTTTTAAATAACCGAAATTCAAAATGGTTTACCAAACGTCGGTTGAAAACTTAAAACGTAATTATATTCCGATAGCATCTTATCACACTGCGCTTACTCCGTGATAACTCAATATAACAACTCTTTTATGACAGTAATACAATAGACGAGTTTCAGTCGGATTCACACGAATAATATTTACTCGGTACTCAAGTCTTTACTTCGACACAGCTCCGGATACGGAGACGGGGAGGTGAACAATTCGAATGATTTCTCGCATCGTATCCCCCAAGCTAGTGCCCGAGATATTTGTCTGGCAGTGGGCGAAAGGAAAATTGCAACTCCGATAAACTTTACGAGACAATACTCATCAGAGACGTTTTGTTCGGACATTTCAATTAATAAATTCCGGAAAATTGCATTTTATAACGGACATTCATTGTGACGTACAACAATGTGTTGGAACACCCGTCAATGGCGAATGGATTTCGCACGATTGTCCGGGTATCTTTAGAAACATTGCCGCGAGAAAATATTCCCGTTCGCGTTCAACACCTCTCGCCCTTGTGTTCGACGGGTCCTGTTCCCCTCGCGCGGTGCGGTACCGCCGCCGACCCCGTCACGTCGAAATCCTTTAGCGCCGCGATCGATCGACCGCTACCAGCAGCGCAAGGTTTATTTTCGTATTTACTTTTTTTTTTTAACGCGTTTCACGGAGGTGAAGAATCCGGAACGATTCGAATTTCATGCCCGCGCGCATTGTTTTCGGGTCAACGCGCGCATGAGAATTAATTTTGGGGGAAAGAAAACCGCGTATACGTCATGCTGAATAAAGTCCCGTATTGTGCGATGGTATAAGTGCCCACCGTACCCATGACGCACGCACTCCTTTGTTCTCGGATCACGGTAACGGGGATAAAAAAAAAAAAAAACGAAAACGAAAGCGAACAACGGTTATTAAATTTCAAAAATGCCTCACTACCCGAGTGTTTATTCAGTCGAAAACACTGGCAATTGTTCCACGACGTTATAATGGCCAGCGATTTCGATTTACACGGTCCGTTGTACGACAATGGGGAGAATATGTTTTCCCGATTCAGCGAAACCATCCGCGTTTCCCGAAAACTAACCCTCGGGACCGTACGTGCGGTGACGTGACGTCACGGTTGGACGCGGACGGCCGTGAAACGGATACCCGACGGGGAAGGACCCGTAAATATTTAATTTGTTTTTAATCTGCTCACTGCGTGTACGGTCAGAATAAAAAGTCTGATTAATATTGTGTACTTGTACGGGTACCTACCACGTTATTCAAATTCCTGTAAAACAATAAATTACGAAAAACGACACGTACCACAAACATTAGCTAATTACCTATTATACACACAGCTTTTTTCCCGTCCGTCCTGATGCACGGAAACTATAGTTTTAATTTATTTATTTATTTATTTGTTTTTTTTTTTTTTTTTTTCAAAACGACGTACGGGACGCATAATTTGTCACCGTCACATAATAAGCGACAAAAACGGTAAAACATATTAAAACCTCTTTTTTTTCTCTTTTTTTTTTTTTTGAGCTTAAAATTTAGATTCGATTTCGATTTTAATCAAGTTAAACGTGTCGGGCGGTTGAAAAAATGTTGCTAATACGACATCACTCGGACGCATTTTTCATATAAATATTTAGGGACGCAATGCAATTTGTACAGGGATATTTTTTATACTATCGGTTATTTTTCACACTCCGTCTCACCTTTTGCATGACGACGATACGGGTATCTTATACGACATCGAAAATAAAGAAAGCTAAAGAAAGTAACTATTTAATCTGACTTTCTGTAGTGCGCGTACGTATATTTGAGTTTGGCGTTGAAAATTATTTTAATTAAAATGCCGTCTGTTTATGGCATTTTTAATGTAGGTTGTTATTTACAAATCAAAATTGAACAGGTATTGTTTTCACCGTTCAAAACTCAGACTAACAAAAAATAATGATAATTTAACATTTCAGTGCTATTTGTTTCATAAGTTGTTAAAAAATATATATATATATATATATATATATATGTATCCCGAAAAAGTAAGTAGTTTCCGGAATAAATGAGTGTCCCAAAGATGATTTATTACACTGTGCATGTTAAAAAAAAAAAAAATTATTATAAAAATGTTTTTCTTACGTCTGCGGAACACTTCGACTTGTCACGAAAGGTGAACGTTTTAATTGTTTGTAGTGCAATTTTCGGATTTCACAGTGCACAAAATGTATCGTAGTTCACGTAGAAATAGTCACTGAAGCAAGTGTTGGGAATCGCGTCGTCGATTAGGTCTACTACCGGCGGAGGGACCATCCAATAAGGAGGGTGAGGACAGGCCCGTTGCTAGGGTACAAGCAAACCATGCGTTGCTTTAGGGTGGCGTACAATTTTAATCAAATTGTAGCGACAAAATGAAATTAATAATTTCCAAAAAAGATCGGCATCAAAATGTTCGCTTTAGGGAGGAAAATATCTTACAGTGGGTCTGGATGAGTAGGATCTAACCATCCTCCGTTACCTAATTTTTCCTTAATATTTATAACTATATAATATTTATTATTATTATTATTGTTGTTGTTGTTGTTATTAATTACACTATAGTCTAGCAATAGCAAAACATTGCCGAGTCAGCTAATATTTTATAAATCATAGGCCTTGAGATGCCACCAGACAAAAACTCACTGGAGGCCCCGGCTCAAGCCGCGTTCTAGTGGCTGTGGCCAGGTTGACACTAATGACGACTATTCGTTTTGTACTTTCGAAACTAATATTTACACTCTGTTCCGTGATTGATAAAGAACTACTGTTTGAATTAAATTATAATAATCTGCATAGACTTCGTAATACGGGTGGGCACCACTGTTGTAATTGAAGGTGTTTGTTTGGGAAGGTTGAATATCGTTTCAGATGAAAAATAATTCTGAGCAGAGTAATATTAGTTATAATTTCCCCCCCCCTCCTTTCGTTGCCAAGGTTACCCGAAAATCCCCACAACCACACAAATCAAAACAAAAAAAGAAAGGATCTAAAGGAAACCAGTTAAATTATTGAAAAGAAATTACTAAACATGCTATATCATCTTTGTTCGTGTTACAAAAAAATAAACACGGCCAATCGAAAACCAGATATTTTGCCATAGATTTATGCCGGTATAAAAAAATTTAAAAATAACAAATTATTTTATTCACCTATACTATGGTAGTACATTATAGAACAGTGCATTTTTTTTTTTTTTTTTTTACAAAATAATCCTAATTATTATTCAAAAAACCCGATCTTAGATCTCTCGAAGGTAATTCGAAATACGAATTTTAAACGCCGGACCCGCAGCTACTTTTATCATTACACGTATATTGATAAAATTGATAAACACACTAAAAACAAACAGATAATATTGAAACAGGTTTTAAAAACTTTCAAAAGTTCAATCCGAGATTATATTTTTCGGAAAACATATCCGTGTGATAGTAAAAATACTACAAATTGTTTTTAAATGAAACGGTGGGTAATTTAATTGAAAAATTACCTTAACGGAAATTGTATGTTTTATGTTGTGATATGTACATTTTTTTCTCGTTAGTTAATTTTTTATTGTTATGTACGATCAGTACCGTACCCGGCAAAATAAGGGGCCGGTGCCAAAATTAATTTTAAGAGATCTTCCTAAAAAAAAAAAAAAATACGCACCTACATTTAACGACCACATTAACTTGACACATTTACATAACGCCACAGCTAAAACGTAATTTCGTGGAAAATGAGATTATTTCATCGACCTCTTTAATTTCGCGCATTAGAATTTTTATTTTTTTTATTTCCCGGATCATAATAGCTTATCAAGTAGAAGAATTAATTTCCTAATCCTCCGACCTAATCTGCGGCCTTAAACCTGACCACATCATTATTGTTTAGGGTGTATTGCAATAAATATTCATATTAATTATTAATTATAATTAATATACGTGCACTTCAATATAGAGGATATAATTAACAAGTTTAATACAAATAATAACGTAGAAATAACATTGGCTTTAAAATTAAATATTAATGGCGTACCGTTACAATTTATTTTTCGTGATTCGATTAACGCAAAGTTTTCAATCGTGTGCGCCTCTCGCGTCTCACTAGCTGGGTGCGGATATAAATATACGTAACCGACCGTCCCAACTTCCCACCTAAAATACCGGCACAATCGTGCGCAACCGAAGTAACGGCTTTTGTTCGCGATCGTTTCGATCAATCGGCAATTCCGGACCTCGATCGGGAATTGTGGCGAAATAAATAATTGCGCCGTCGCCGTTTTCCCGCCGTTCCTCGGGGCGTCATCGTCGCGACAGCGTAGCGCCGATTTTAACCGCGCCGCCCGAACGAACAGCGAGTACTACTCGGGCGACGATTAATCAAACGTCGAACGAAAAACCCTTTATACCGCGGTCGCGTGGCGCGTACGAACTGCGACAGAAATGCCGAACATCGACTCGCGGGGGGGGGGGGGGGCTTTCTCGTTTCCCCGGGACCGGAGTCGCGTTACCGTATTAACAACGGCGAATAATTTATAATATTAGGCGCCGCGGATCGAGCATTGATTTTCGTTTCGGCGCGAATTTCGAGAACTCCCGTAAAACGCACGCGATATTCGCGCACTGTACGGTACGGCACGCCGGCGGCGGCCATGGTAAACTCGACGGAAATTGCATTGTTACAATAGCCATTGACGTGCCCGCCGCGTTACGCTTTTCCGTTACGATAACGCCGAGACGCGACAGTGGTCCGCGCGCCGCGTCCGTTCGACCGCGGGACGCGCGGTGGTCGCTTTGATTTTCCGCGCGGGCTGGCTGTTTATAATCGCCGTCCGTTTACGGTTTTTTTTTTTTGCGCGGTGTGATGGCGAGCGCGCGCGTCGCGTACACGTCGTATGTTATGACCCGTTTTTGCCGGGTGCAAACGGTAATTGATTAGAATTGCGTACGGCCGTGTACGGGTATTATTACACCAATGAGGTTTGAGGTCGTAAAATCGAATATTATTTACCGCGTGTATAATTAATTCCGAAATCTCGTACAGGGAAACTCGATTCTCCGATCGAGTCTCTAAACACGCCGTGCAATACCTGCCGGGGGAAAAATAAAAAACCGAAAACCTTTAATAACAATCATTCAGTATCCTTGAACACACGCGTATTGTAATTCCGCAGTGTTAATTAACTTCTTGGTATAGCAACGAGAAAAGCATTTCAATTAGAAAACGATTTTGAGTAGAGTAGTATAAATCGTGCCGGTTGTTATTTTTGATAAAGCAAAACGGGAAAAACCACGCGACTTACGACCTTAACAGTTTTCCAAGCTCCAATCAGAGTCACTTTTTTTTATCGTTATCGTGTCTCATTGCTTTCATTGTGTAAGCTAAATATCGCCCTATATCCTATGCCTTACAAAACTTCCCGCCATAAAAAATGACTACCAGTGTTGCGAATTGTGTGTCAAGATTTGTGTTCCTTGTCATACTCCTCATAATATACGAATGTATAAACAATCGTGCATCTATATGTCTATGGCTTGTATGATGCCGGAAGAACCAATGTAAAAAAAAAATGAATTTCAATTTGTTTTTTTTTTTTTTTTTTCATTGACCCTTCTTGCATCACTTCTTGCACTAGGTCTGCACTGATTTACATTTAAGAAATAATATACTTCGTGCTTTTAGTAGGTCACTATTATAGATTTTAACACAATTATAAGCTAGAGGACTTAGAATAAGATTTATTCGCCCCCTTATAGAAATAGAAATTGAAAAATCCGGCTTTGAAATGTTGTCAGACCACACATATATGCGGCCAACGATATTAGATCTCTGCGCGTATATATTTTGTCCGTAAAGCCGGTATATTTTCGTTTTTCTTATTTTCGTGAAAATCGTTTTGGGAATCTACCGAAAGATGTTTCTAATAAAGGACCGCCGCCGCCGCGCGCAGGGAAGGGCAGAAATTCCACTTATTCTACGAAGAAAATGTTTCCGAGCGTCTTCACACTAAACGAAAAAGTTTCAGCCGAATACCCGTCAATTCAATAAAAACTAATAATAAAAATATACAGCTTTTTCGGTATACTCGGAATCCGTGAAAAAAAAAATATCATAATAATCTTATATCCCCCGAAAAATACATAAAAAACGAAAAAAGACTAAGTTCAAAAAATAAAACGATATTATACCGTCTATAAAAAAAAAGCTGTTTCAAAAGTACATTAATATAAACGTTTTTAATTTTGTCAGTTCCCCTTATTCCATATCCTTGTAAGTGCTTTTCGTTTTTCTCATTACATTTATCTTTTATCTATTGCCATAAAATTTCTATTATAAAACTCTTGATGGCTGTTTTTGGAGATATTGCCTTCCAGCACGATACATTGAATAACGCAATGCGGTGTAAAGTAAATGAATTCGGGAGAAATTGTTTAAAAACTACCGAGTGTAAATTTATCTATCGTCCTCTAGAGTCTACACACGTATGATTGCTGGAATTAGTTGAAATTTGGTATTCATAATAATATTGTCGTTGCATCACATAAATATCCTCTATTCTAATTTAAAACCTTATTTTTACATTTAGGAGTTAGGCGACCTTCTCGAAAAAAATAAAAAAAAAAAATTCTGACCTTAAAATACCATCACAATAATAACTATAGTCTTCAGAGTATCTCGGTTAAGGGATTAAAAAAAAAAAAAAAACCGGAAAAAAGTAAATTTACTAGTTTCGCGCCTTTGGAACATTGGTCGCGACAGAACGTTCGCAAATATCTCGTTTTTCAAAGCTCATGGTGCGGATCGATAAGAGTATCAATGATTTTAATCAGTGCTTAGGCCGCTATGAACGCCGTCTAAACCAGCGGTGGACAGGCCCCCGGGGAAACCGGGATTTTCCGAGTGGGCCGCTACTTATATTGACGAAAATAGGCCGATGAAAAATACTGCTATTGTGCATAAAATGTTGTAATGCCGTAATGGTTCATGAAAGACCTTTATTTTAGCACCCTTACCTTTTTTTTTTTTTTTATTGAAATCGGAACAGTGTAACGTTAAATTTGTATGTATTTTCTTAACAAGAAAAACGGGTAGGTGTTGGTGCATTCGAAGTCGAGATCATTTTTTCTGTTATGAATCCTGGACATGATCGTGTGGGCCGCCAGATTCTGTTTTCCCCGGGCCGTTCAGATCATGCCTGTCCGCCCCTTCAGCTAACCCGCCATTTGCATTTGACGTAGTGTTGATTATTAATTTTCGTTTCCTCCGAATCGAGATCGAAAGAAAAAAAGAAATTTAATAAACGTTCGGGAGTCTCGTAATTTACGCCCGTATAGTGGCGGAGACGATAAAATAGGAAATTAAACGTGACACTCCCCTGCGATTTATAATACACCCGAATGGAAATTTAAATATAATCACACGTTGAAGACGCGCGTGATACACTAGCATAAAAATGTACATATAGGTGATATTATAATATTATGTCGCGTGATTTTTTATTTTATTTTACAAACAATACGGCATTTCGTTATTATTTTATCATTATAAACGCACGCCGTCCCGAGAAACTCGTTTTCGATCTGTTTAATGGAAAATGTGCGCGTCTCATGTCGGATGTAACGCATTTTTTTTTATAACGGGCACGCTCGGGCGACGAGACGGGCGGTGAAAACATCCCTCTCGCATATAAAACGTACTATTATAATATATTTTTGAACGGTATTTTTTTCCTCGTATTTTCACACATCCACCATTTGTACTGACACATTACTACGTTATTGATCGCTATAAATATTTTATTGTTATATGAGAGAACGTCATACTCGCCGGTCTCGGTGTTTCAAACGTATTTCAATAGGGACCGGTAACCGTTTTCCGAATTCTTTTCGGTTTCCTGAAGTTCGAAAATTGTTTCGTTACGTTCCGACAGCCGTCATATTGATATGACTCACGCCCACTGACCACGATATTCGTTTAAGGGGAAGGCTCATGGCCGGTTTTATGGACGGTTTTACACTAAGGTGACCGTACGTCCTTTTTTACAGCTTTGTGTTATGTTGTCCTGACGAACTTCTTTCAGCACGCTTTTTATCCCCTTTTTCATGCTGATGTCCAATTATTCAGTATTGATTCGTATTTTATTTAGTTAGGTGTAAATATTTTTGAATTTTAACATACACATTAAAATTTTACTTTATTTTTGAATGTAATAAATAATTTGACACAAATATTCGTTATAGATTGTAACAGTGATTGCGATTGTATTCAAAAAAATTATTATTAGAAAAATCGACGTCGGTAATAACACATCTTAGACATACGGGTGTATTTAAAAAAATTAATAATATAGACACAATTATGAAAAATTAACAAAAAAAAAAAAAAAAAAACCTATGTATTAAAAATTAACTTAACTATATATAGAATATGTTGAAATTATTTTTTTTTAGTCAATTTTTGAATATTTGTTTAAAAATACGATTAAATTTTGTAATGATTTCCATTTAAAAATGCCAAATATATACCTACCAGTAAAGACCTGAAAGAATCATAATCCGTTTTCATAATTGAAATCCGTAAAACATATCTAAATTAACTGAAATTTACATCACCGGTTAATATTAGGGCGAATTGACGTTTGACCAAACTTTAAGGTGTAAACATCTCTGTGCTTTTATATTGTCTTATTTTTATTTTTTGAGATATTTAATTTTTTAAGTGAAACATTAGTGAATCAAAATTTATTTTAAAACGCCTGTGTTTAACTAAATAATTAAAATATTGAGAAAATAACTGACGCAGTTGCACAGATAATGTTCGAATTTAAATGAATTAGTATTTCGTCATCGTACAACGGATACAAAATAAGACGGCTAAACCAATACACATTGAAATTTCGTTTTACTGAATAAAACGTTTTATTAGAAATCAAAATGGCGTAACGCTCAACACAAAATATTCGATAGATGGCAGCACACAATTTGTTTTAAGCGTTGAACTTTGAGTTATTACTCTCATGGTTAGAATGCCCTAACTCGGTATTATTGTATTAGACCTATATACTGTTTTATTCATAGTACAAAATGGAATAATGATTAAAACAAAAAAAATTATGCTCGGTGAAACAAATTTTGAACTAGATATGTTTATAGATATGTTCGATATGTACGATATGTACGACATGGTAGTGGTTGTTATTGTCGGGGTCTCATGTAAAAGATTTAACATTTTAAAAACGTTTATTATTCTCTTGCGAGTTTAAATCGTATTTTGTTATTAAAATTATATTTAACGTAACTAAGTTCGTATCCATTATAAAATGTAATTAAAGATGAATTACAAGTTTTAACTGAGGTAGACTGGCCCACGTTAAAACTTTGACAACTTTAAGCTCATTGGTGTCTTTTACGTAGCATAAAATATATTAATTTATTCATCAAAAATAACTTTTCTGTTTTGCCTCGAGTTTATAAAGTAATTAAAAAATTAAATGGAAAAGTAGTTTAGACTCGTCTCTGGGGGCGATGGGGTGGAACCACTTTTATATATTGAACCGTTTCGGCTCTACGTGTCCCGAATGACGTATAATAACATTTATATGTAAGTACCATTATCTTCTTGACATCACGCCCACGACGCCCATCATCGTATCGACTCTATTTCCCCCCCCCAATTACAATAATTATTTTATACTTCAAAAAACTCTTAGTCGTGCAAATACGTGAATTCATTTTACAGTTTATTTCTTATACGCACTCCGTACCTTTATTGTAATAATGCTACACAATGGTCTATAGGGCATTTTCGTTAACGATCCTGCAGACCGTTTTTGTCGGTAGAATTCACGATGTTCGCGCCTTTATACCCGCCCGTGTATTGTATAAACAGTAAATCGTCGTTAAAACACAAAAGGCGTATACCTACCCTCTCGGTACATTTGTTTTCGGGAGAACCGTTACGGGTGAAATATCGCCGACCACCCCCCCCCCCCCCCAACTACCTTCCCCCTAGCATTCTTATCGTACCTCTTTGTATTGTTTAATCGCGCCCCACTAAACAGGGTCTCACATTTCGTTATAATAGTGGTTCAAACGGTATAGCCGGTGTTTTTTGAATTTTCACGTAACATAAAAACAGCTGCCGATTTCGCTACATTAAAATATTATAGCCGTACCGTAGTACCTACACAATATTTCAATACTATTAACAATATTATTATAATATCTTCATTATTCAATTATAATATTTTAAATGTTTTTATAAAAATAATTATCTAAGCAAACTATCGAAATCCGCAGTTTATAATCTGATAGAAATTTAACTCCAAATAAATAAAAACAAACAAACTATATAAATTTTTCTATAAATGAAGCATCTACAAATTGTTACACTACAGTTTTACATAACTGTAGTGATGGCATAGTTTGTAATCAACTCAGTTGTAAATCTATCAAGGCAGTGACAAGAATTCGTTATATAGGTATTATTTTTGATTCATTCATATCATTTATGATGGAACTCACATGCTCATAATTTAGTGGGTGAATTATGATCTTTAATTTATAAATTTATATTACTGAAAAATTTGATTCCTAAACAGACAATGCGTTTAGTTTACTTTGTTTTATATCAGCCAATTTTGCCATATGGATTATTAGTATGGGGTGGTTTGGGTGTAAGTGTATTAAATAAGCTTTAAATTAATCAAAATAATATTGTTAGAATCTGCCTAAATAAACATACTCGAGTAGATTCAACAAATAAAAAGACATCTTAGAATAATGGGGACAGGTACAGCCACTGTTAGAAGTAATTTAATGATAAACCATTGCTAACGAAAAAACGATTCTGAGCGCAGTTTAGTTGATATATATATATGTCATATTATTGGAAAATAAATAAATAGGCATTATCAATTTTCTTTAATCATATTTGTTTAATATTAATATTTAATATCGATTTTCCCGTTTTCCCTACGTTTTTTTCCGGTTTTCCCATATTTTTTTTCGGATTATTACATTTGCTATGAAAACTCTTGGAAAAATCGAAAAATTACTCCCTTATAGTACCTTCCGAGTCGGATTTACTTTCAGAAAAATTGCTATCGTTGTAAATCAGAAAGAAATTACTGGTAGAAAAGTTGTATACAGAAAAAAAAGGCCATAATATTTTTTCACAAACACCTATATTTCGTATATTTTCCATTTTTCCGACATTTTATTCCGGTTTTTTCTAGTTATTATGAAAACCGATTGAAAAATTACAAAAATGACCTCCATAAACCATGGAGATAAAATTTCCTTTCAGAATATAAGTTACACTTGATACACGGGAGTAAGATTTCTGGTAGAAAAATTTGCACAACAAATCAAGGCATAATTTTCGATTAAAATGTATGAAAACCACAAGGAAAATTAAAAAAGTGACCTCCTAAAAGTACCATCGGGACAACATTCCGTTTCAGAAATGGTGTTGCGCGTATATATCTGAGCAAGATTTATGATCTAATTTGTGTACACAAGATAAAAAAAAAATAAACATCATAGTAAAACCAATTCATTCTTCGTTACACTCAGAGTCTAAAATTATAGTGATCGGAGTGTATTACCAATTAAATCCATTTAAAAAAAGCTGCTATTATGTTTGTATTTAATTGGATTATTAAAGGCGATTACAGTAATTCATTTGATAATAAAAGAGAAATCATAACGTATGATATTTCTGTTAAATATTCGAAAAAATATTTCGGTCAATCTTTTGTGGATTATCTAGGCCCTACGTATATTAACTCGGTGCATATTCAATATAAAAAAAAACATCCACGTTACGCAAAATTATCCTTAGAAGATATTTTATAAATAGTTATTTTTAGATATGAGATAAATCTTTTTGGTTTTTTTTATTAGTAATCACATATTTAACTTCTTTTAATTAGTATCTGATTGTTTTAAATTATTTTAATTATTCATTCGTCTTAGTTTTAATCAATAATATTTATTCTTATATTTTATTTTGAGTGTACCGATCTTTAGTTTTTCCTTATTCATTCATTTTAAATTAATCAATATCGAATTGTTCTCTATCTCTACCACAAGCTTGCTTAAAAGAGATAGATATTCATTAATAATTGTCTAAATAATTTACTATGTAAATATTTAATGATGATTAATATAAAAAAAAAAATAATAATAATAATCGAAATCGATTAGGCCATGTATATTATGTGTTACGGCCATGTGTTATTAACTGTTTGGCGAGTACCATAAGTGTGGCCGAGATTGATGCTTTTAAGTTTAAAATAAACAAGTTTTACATTTCTTAGTTTATACCGTTTCAGTGACCGTGAACTACAAAAAGAGGTCCTAGAATAATGGGGACAGATATAGCCACTTTTAGAGGTAATTTAATGTATACCTGTAAGCAACGATAAACCATTGTTAACGAAAAAACGATTCTGAGCTTAGTTCAGTTAGTAGTGATGCTTTGTCAACAATATATATATATATATATATATGTCATATTGTAGTAAAATAATTAAATGAGTTTTATACATTTTCTTTAATAATATTTGTTTTTACGTTGTACCGATTTTACTACGTTTTTCACATTTGCTATAAAAACTCTTGGGAAAATCGAAAAATGATAAAAAAAAAAAAATAATAATAATAAACATCTTTTTTAAAACCATAAGCCTCCACCTTCGCTCCACTCGGAGCATCCAAAACACTTCAGTACTTGCAAACCGGTAATGAGATATTGTTGTCCCGTTGGGATTAGAGCCGAAGGAATTTCCGTAGGGTCGTCGAACAAATGTACGTTTTTGGTTTGCTCGCAATATGCTACCCGGAACGTCAGCGGTAGTATTGTTATTTTCGATTTTTCGCTCTCCGTCTCCGCAGCGCGCCACCCGTCCGACCGTCGTGATTGAAAATTCAATACGAGTGTCGTCGCCACACACCGCGCAGGACTGCGATACGTCACGTTACCGCCGCGGCCTTGAGTCGACGTCGTCGTCCCGCATAATCTCCTGGTATCCGAAACGCGTTATGTGATTCCTTAGGACGCGTCATGTGCTGCGATACGTCACGTTACCGCCGCGGCCTTGAGTCGACGTCGTCGTCCCGCATGTTCTCCTGGTACCCGAAACGCGTCATGTGATTCCTTAGGACGCGTCTAGTGACTGTCTCGATACTTTTAACGCGCAGCAAACAGACGCGCGGCACACATTTTGGTTTCGGATCGTTTGGCACGTTGCATTAATCACAAGTGTTTGTTAAATTCTGAACGATGTTTTGTCAGCGAAACAACATAGTTTTGATTAACACGCTGTCGTAAGAAGCGAATCAAAGCGAAAATTATTATTAACGGTCAAATTATATAACGAAAAAAACCCCGCGATATGTGTCGATCCGGAAAAGAAGATGGACTTTCAGTATCTGGATCGAGAAACATTTGTTTAGAGATGAGAAAAAATTCCGGACTTCTTTCAGATTAAGTTGGGGACAATTTAACCATGTTCTGAACTTAATTGAAGAGTACGTAAAATCAAATCTCGCAACAGCAGAGTGAGAGAGCCCGTTTTACCGGCGGAGAAATTAGCTGCAACGTCAAGGGCGGTATCCTACCAGTTCTGCCAATCTTTCGTCGCCTTCAGACGATAATATTATATTTGAAGACGCGCCGAGTTTCGAAAACGCGCACGCGACCGCGTCTGGACTGCTTCTGGAGCGGTCGTAGCCGCGCGGCAGTAGACGCGCTCGACAGTCGCGTGCGGCAGGCCGCGGTGTTGGGAATCGGCTACGTCTAAAAGTAGATAAAGAAGTCCCGGCGCGGCCGAACTCAGAGACCGTTACACGGCTCGTCGACGTCGTCGTTCCGCATGCACTCCTAGTACCCGAGTCCTAAATGCCCACCCTCCCAGTTCGTTTCCTCGTGACCTTGAAACGAGATCCGATACCACTCCTTCACGGCTACACAGAAACGACTGCCGTCGCGGCGGCGAATTGACCTCGTCGTTCCACCATGCACTCCTGGTACCCAAAACATCTTTTGTCGCTTATCTTCAGATCCATTTAACATTGCGAAGTAAGATAATGTAGGTAAGTAAAGGTAAGCGAGTAAGTAAAGTGAAATGCGACTCGAGGATAAACATTAGGCATCGAAAATCCATGGAAATTGATGATATTTAAACGGCCGGTACACCGAACATTACGGCGGCTCGTCGACGTAGTTCCACATGCACTCCTGGTATACCCGAGTCGTTTCTCATCGGCGTTGAAATTCACGTAACGTAGAAGTAAAACGTGACTCAAAAGTATTCACCCGAGAATTCACGATTAGAAATTCCGGCCATATTACTGAATTATGCGTAATTGTTGTGCAAAACCGGAAAAATACGCAAAATTTACGGCGTTAAATTTTCGTTTTAATAAATATGTATGCTTCATGTTTTCTAACCAGAAATATTTCTCTAATACATTTGTGGGAAAGCAATTCGTTTTTTCGATTTTCCAAAGGGTTTTAAAACATGAGAAAAATTCGGAAAGAAATAACGGGAGATTTTCGAAAATAATAGTTTTTTTTTGTTGTTGTAATTCATTTAAAAACGGTCGTAGTCTTGACATTTGGCCAGAAAACTTATATTTATATTAAATTTAAATTTAATTACGTCAAACAAGTTCATTATTATAAGTCAGACTTTGTGAAAATAAAAAAAAAAGAATTGAGGGTAATGTAACATTTTTTTATTTTAAAAATTGTAAGATCAAATTTTAAATATTACAGCCTTTTAAAACATGTATAACCAAACACCGCTCAGAATTGGTTTTCGTAAGCATTGAATAATAGTTGCCTACAGATATACATTAAATTCCTCTTAAAATCCTACTTTCCCAAATTCTCACCTACAACCAATCTATCGGTCGAAACATGTCCCTTTGTTTTCGTTAAACGCAGAGTTTTGATTATTATTATTATTATTATTATTATTACAAATACCTACTTACTATAAACAGATAATTACAGGAAAAAACCAAGACAAATTTATTAAAATTATTAATTTATGAATTATTTTCTTTGTCACGACGTTTGATCCGAAAATGTAAACAAAGTGACGAATGCAGAACTGAATAGAAACTATTACAATATGTTTGCTTATTAAGTAGAACGAGGAATGTATTGTTTTTTTGTTTTAACAAATTACACCATTGGAACGCTTGTGAAATACATACATGGTGATCTATTTAAGTTAAGTAGGTACACTATCTCTGAAAGTATTTAAATTTTTTTTTCAATTTTGTTATTTTTAAAAATTTTAAGAAAGAAGCTGCTCTGACATTTAACATCTACACTGTTTTTCGTCACCCTAATTTTTAGTGGTGAAACGACTTCCTACTTTTGATTTTGAAATGGCAAACTATGTTAAAAATTCCATAAACAGACGGAGTACTCTTAAGTTAACATAAATTTTAGTGTAGAAATTTTTGATTTCCGTCGATCCGTCGACGAGATATTCCACTTGTACGTGTGGGAAGGAGGAGAGTAGTGGGGGTATCATTTGTGTGTCAATACGGCGCGGGGCGTGTTCAAGTGTTAAAATGTTAACACTAAAACTCCATATAACACTCCGTCTATTTATGGACTTTTAATAGACAGATTGCCGTTTGAAAATCAAAAGTAGATAGATAGTTCACCGCCAAAAATAAGGGCGACAAAAAATAACATAAAATTGTGGAACTGCTTGTTCCTTAAATGTTCCGGAAAACAAACTCTGAAAGAAGTCAATACCTCCCGAGGCAATGAGCGTATGATAGCGTGATATATATATACATATGATATGATTCCATTTAAATGAATTGTCCGGTCGAATTGAACATTAAAACATCTTAGGTACCGCGGTATGTATTTAATGTAGACAGTAATTAATATACGAACACGTTATCGTTACTGTCGCGGAACACTTTCTCGTTATCGCGGACGAAACGTCGCCGTTAAAATGCCACGACAAAAGTATAGACGACGTTAAAACGTTACGCAATCGTAATCGAAGCGGTCGGAATTAAACTGGTTACGAATCAATGGGCGATTTTACGCGTGTACGAATAGTGGATTTCGGCGCACTGACGCCTCGCACACGTGCATGCACTCCTGGTATTCCCGACACGTCTATGACGTCAAAGTCATTTTCGTCGCCCTTGCGTCGTACCGCGTGGCGTTTTCGTGGTTACGAGGAAACGGTAGGTGATGTTGACTACGGGCAAGACGCGTCTCGGGTACTGGGGGCGCGTGCGGAACGACGACGTCGATTATACCGCCGCGCCGGCGCGGAGGCGGTCGTTTCCATTAACCGCGCAAACACGAAAACGAAACCCGGCCCGAACGAATTTTCGTATTGTTTTTATATTAATCAAATACATTTTGTATGCATTCAATATACTAATCATCAATATAAATATAAAACAACGTCCTAGGATAATAGGAACGGGTGTGTAGCTACTGTTATAGTATATTTAGAATAAACCTGTAAGCAACAATAAACCATTGCTTACGAAAAAACAATTCTGAGCAGAGTTCAGTTGATAGTGATGCTTTGTCAACAATATATATATGTCATTTTATAGTAAAACAATTAAATAGGCTTCATATGTTTCCTTTAATTATCCTGGTTTTTCAAATTTGCTGGAAAAATTCCTGGGACAATCGAAAAACGTAAAGTACCTCCCTAGTGAAATTTCCTTCTAGAAAAATTGTTATCGTCATAAGTAAGAGCACGATTACTGGTATAAAATTTGTTTACCGATAAAAAAAATAAAAATAAACATCTTTGTAAAACCATAGGTCCTCTCAGAATTTAAAATTAAATTAAAAACCATTTTAGGTGCATTTTATACTACAAATGTTGGCATTTAAGTGCACCTTTTGCTTTTTATGTGCATATTTTATTGCGTTTTTTTGACATTTAAACGCTTTTTTTTAAGTTTATTTAGCGCATTCAATTTACAGCTTTAAATTTGACTATCTTGCGGTAACTATATATACCCTTCTGTCGGCTGCATCCTTCTAGAATAATTTTGAACAAAGACAGTTATTATATAATTTACATTAACCATGGCTAACCAGTTAAAGTCTATTTTCTAACATAGAACTCTCTCATTAAATAATACGATTTCATACGGTTCTTCAAGAAATGGAAGAAATAACTAGTAATTAACACTCAAATCCTAAAATAATATGTATACGTAGTAACATAGGCGGGGTGATTCTATAGCCACTAATAAAGCAGCTATTGCTTTATTCGCGCCTCCCCCTAGGCTATATCACTGTGCCCGGCGTTTGAATAAACCCTGTATAATACAGATAATTTATACTCCGTGTCATTTCAAACCACTCTGAGCTGAACGTGGGTATTAAAAATAGCATAATAATGTTACGTATCGAACGGTGAGGCTGTGTTGTAAAATCCAATAAAATTTATGAAAAAAAAAAAAATCATTATTTATAGATGTACGTATAGCAGTGCGGTCAATCATATCGTATACATAATATATACAATCGGTCGAAAGAATTTTTTTTCTTCTCTGAACCAATCAGCAGTGCTGTAAGTAGTTATAAATATTTATGGCGTCTGGTTATTTATTTTGTTTTTTTTTTTTCCAACGGGATTATTACACCGACCTATATCATTATCCTTGGCTGTCAAAACGTATAAAAAATTTGATTATAAATTGGCTGGCGGATACTTGCACTGCAGGGAATCGTATCAGAATATATTATATTACGTATACCCAGGTTATTGCGACCTCTAGAAAATCCTACAATACATTTTAAATTGGTTTCGACGAACGGATCTGTGTCGAAACTCCATAAATATAATATAACGGATATAAAAAATAATAACAAAAAAAACACATTCAATTTCTGTGGATTGGTCCGATCGTATACATATATATATATATATACGTAAGTTTTTTTTATTATATATATATATTTTTTTTTGATAAAACTGTAAGTATTTCGTGAAAAAAATACAACAATACGATATTTGATCAACGCGTGTATAGCATGGTTTTTCGATCCACTATTTATTATTATATAGATACGAAGTGCAGAATTATACTTTTAGTAACGTCTAACGAATCCCATAGAGTCATAATATAATACAGTTATTTGCCGAACAATATTTCACCGGTCTCTCGATTTTTATTATTAGGGCTCGGAAGTCATAGGAATTACATATTTTTCTTTGTGTACTGGATTTATAGCATACCGGTAAGCTAGAAATTCTTTCTAGAGAAGTTCTAGGAGAGTTTAAAAATCGAACACTTAAAATTGTTGCGTGGTTCGTTAATTTTAGAGAAAAAGTGCGTAGTTCATCGATTTTCGCGCTATTTTTACGCATATTAAGCATAATATTTAATATTTGATAAAAAAAAAATTGATTTTTTTTTTTTTTTTGATTTCTTAACAAATGTATTTTAAATAATATTGAATATAAAACTCAATATTATTCAACATAGTTATTTATTGTTATTTATTTATAATTATATTATTTGTGCATATTGATTATGACATTAAATGTTTTTGAATTATTATTAAAAAATAATATTATTAAAAATTAAAAATGTATAAAATATTATTATAACTATTATTACTTTGAATAATTTTTGCATATTTTGTAATGTGACTTTTGCACTTTTTTTTTTTGGATTTTTGCTTCGTCGTCAATCATTTTCAAGATTTGAGTTGGTCTGCGGGGTATATGGTTCGGTACGTACAGAGAGGAGGATCGGTACAATAGTTTTCTATGAGCCATGCTTCGAAACGTACAAAATATAATTTGCTATAAACGACGGATTATATTTTATTCGATTAAATTTTAACAGTCGGGGGGGGGGGAAAACGCGTAATCAACGGGGAGGGTTAAAAACGGTTGCGTTGTTTTCAAACAATTCCGCCGTACAATCGACGCGGGCCCGGGGCCCGGGGACCGGACCCGATCTTTACGTTCGCCCGGGCGAGTAGCGCGGTTGGGGGAGGGAGGGGGCGGGGAGGCGGCACGGGCGGCGGCGTCCGCCGATCACAAGCACCGGACAACGTGGACGGCGATCGCCACGTATTCGAAGGCCGTGCACAACACGGGAACAACCATGAAACGCACGTACAGCCACGCGAGCAGCGCCGCGACCGCGAGACACCTGGCCAGGCGGGCGTACGCGGCTCTCACGTTCCGACGCCTCGGCGGGTCGCCGGACCTGGTCGCCACGACGGCCGCTTCCAACACGTACTCGGCGAGCCGCGCGACTACCGGCACCGCGGACACGACGATCGCCCACAGCCCGCAGACGATCGACCACATGGGCCGGAACGATCGAACGTACATCAGCCGGAACAGCGAGCGGACGAGCTCATGGCCGCTGCCCAATTCGACGGCGAACACGCCGTTGGGGCCCTCGAACGAGGTGCATCGCATTTTTTTTTTTTTTCTCCCCCGGGATCGGGCGCGGAAAACGTTCTCGACCGTGTGCGACTGAAAAACGATACCGAAACGGAACAAAATATTGTAAAAATTTTATAACTATTGTTTATATGACAACGGTACGATATTTGAATCCCGTTGCCGCGAGTTACGCGCCCGTGTCCGTTTAATACGATATTACCCGGTAATAATAACATATTATAGAGGGCAGCGGTAACTTTTCGTTATGGGTTCCGATTAACTCGACTGGTTATATGCTATAACCGTGCACTTGAGAAAATAAGCGACACCGTAGATCTGGTGCGTGCTGCGATTTCGGATACACTCTCTCCAGTGCTGTAATAAGATACTTAACATTGGCATCTCGATACAGATACGAATATATTTCGTTCGAAAGTTCTACAGATACAGCAGTAGACTGTATAGTACACTAATAGATACGATTGCGGGCACATTAAGATACATTCTGAGATGCGTTTCAGAAAACAGATTTTTCTTTTCATCATTTAATTCGTTAAAAACATCAAAAAAGTAAAAGTTTTATCTAAAAACGTGTCTCAGATAATTTCATTAAGATACAAAATGTTTTGTATCTAAGATACAGATACACATTTTAGAAAGTATCTTGATGCAGACACAAGATACAAAAACAGTATCTAAATACTGTATTCCGATATGTTACAGCACTGATTCTCTTAGATGCCCTGTCGCACACAATCGGTCGAGAGACGTGTACAATTTTTAACCGTGTGTGGAGCTGCAAGAAGAGATGGATTTTTCAAAATAGACAGAATCTCACTGTAACGCGCCAAATTTCAACACAAAGAAAAAGCTTTCCAAGGATGATGGGGACGGGCGCAGTCACTTTTCTTGCTTTTTTTCGACAAATTGATCCCACTCTCGTATGTTTCGATTGCATAATGAATGGCCAGTACAAAAACAACTCGGCAATATCTGAAAACTTTAAATTAAATTTTCTAGAGTACCAAAAGTATTGTACCATAATATATCTGAATAATTAATCTAATAGAAAAAATTATTTATGGAACACTTATCACGACTTATTGTTCACTTCCGAAATTATTTTCCCGAGGACGATCAATAACAAAATTGTATTAAAGATGTACTTCTTTTACTACTGATCTACCGTCAGAATTAACAATTTCTGAACAAGAACAACTAGTAAACTCATTCTCAGATTTATTATCAAAATTTGCATCATCATCTTTACCAGGATTTTGGATCGCTATGAAGAAGCAGTATCCAATAAGGCTATCAGGACTAAGATTCCATTTGCTTCTTCATACTTATGTGAAACGGGTTTTTCGGCCTTAGCAGTTATTAAAACTAAATATAGTGGAAGACTGAATACTGAAAAGGAAATGAGAATTGCGCTTTCAAAATGTACGCCACGATTTGATAATAGTATGCAAAAAAAAATAAATCTCAAAAAAAAATGATTTCCTATTATTAATAATTGCATGTTTATCATTAAATAAAGTTAAATTAAAATGATAAAATAATGTAAATTTGTTTCTTTTAAATGTTTTTATGGAGCCGTATAATTTATTTCAAAATCAAAAGGAGCCGTGGACCTAAAATTTTTACAATCACTGGGGTTGGGGATACAACACTCAATATCTCCCTAGCTTTGCCACTGGATTTATTTATTTACTAACTTTTTCAATCGGCAAGTTAAATTTTTTTTACTATCATTTTTTTTCCTTTGTTCGCATAATAATATTATACTTATTATTATATTTCCAAGTATCGAAATTCCAAGTATCTACTATTAGCGAGACTTATTATTAAGTAATACCTACGAACTTTCAAAACCTTTTTTTTTTTTGTATTTTTTAAAAATGTATTAATATTATATAAATTCGTTCCAATGCCTCCCTTAAAGGACACGTCTGCAGTTCAGGTGTTCATGGAATCGATTTAATGCATTAAAATTTCAATCGAAATAATGTACAGCTATACCTTTGTTATAAATATACAAATTAAGAATTTTTATTTTTATTTTAGGAACGAATAATGTTCATTTGTCGGGAACGATGAAAGAAACTGCAGGTTCCTTCCTTCAATCACGTCATCATGTTACGAGCCTTCTCAGTTAGTTACATATAATTACAATGTGAACGTGAAAACATTCCTGTTCAAACGGAACTTTCCGAGCGTTTCCACATAATATTCTGTGTATAAACATTGCGTAGGTGATATAAATGATATTTAAGTAAATGATTAACGTGGGGGGGGGAGGAAAGAAAGAAAAAACACACGATTTCAATGCTAAAATTATATTTAAAATAAACGTATTATCATTATAATATAATCATAATTCTAATAATAAAATAGTAATAATCTTATATGTTAGGTACTAAAAATATTTTTTATTTTTTACGTGTAATACAATAGATATTATACAATACGAATCATACCATTCTGTATTATTTAATATTATTGTATTACTTAAGACACTAACGCTACACGTTATAATAATGAAATTTAATTATTATTATTATAGTATAATAAATATTAAAATTAAACGTAAATGGATTAATGATACAAAAATACATTTTTTTTTTTTCCATATCAAAAACACTAATATTATAGTTATAGTAATAATAATAATATACGCTCGTTAAAAAAACCAAAAAAAAAAAAAAAAAAAAAAAAAAAAAAATAGTATATGTAGGTCAGTTAGTAAAACCCCTATATAAAGAGCACAGAATAATAAATTCATCAGACGGCAGAGATGTATATAGGTAAATAATAATATATTTTTATTTTTTATTAGGAGATTTTAATGATATTTTTAGGTTTTTCGACCGTTCCGAGATCGACTTTTTATAATACACGCAATATGCATGTATAAAAACTTCGACGACTCGAAAACGTAAAAAAAGAGAAAAGAAACAAATACAAAAAAGGCGGAAAAACATCGTTAATAATATCGTTAACTCTTTTTCTTTTTTCATTTTTTTATCCTCTCCGGCGAAACCTTACCTAACCGTTTATCCGTTGCTCGCATCATCAGCTGCATTATCTATATCAATATGCTCGTTAGATAGAGGTTATTCTAACGCATCGTTGTACATGGAAAAAAAAAATATTTTGCCTAATAATAATAATAATATCGTCATCGTTGTACCGTAATAAAATATTCGCGACGATGTTTTATAGATTAAAAAAAAAAAAAAAAAAAATTATAAATATACGTATGATTATAATATATTATTATATAAATATAAATAAATGAATATTTACACGCGACAAAATAATAGGAGAAAAAAAAAAAAAAAAAAAAAAAAAATCGAAATATTTCATAATTCTAGAACAATAATATTACGGTTTAGACACTAGTTTTAACTATATACGCATGATCGTATATTCTTATAATGTTTAATATTATATAAAGTAATCGTATAGTAATAATAACGAAACGTTATTATCGTAACACAGTAACTACATAGATTATAGAGACCGTGAAACGGAGACAGGGGGACAGGGACACAGTGGACAGAGCGCGACAGTGGTATTATTATTCTCCTAAAAACGATTTGTGCGGCGCGCCTGAACATTGTAGGCGGTGTGGCGGGAGGAGGGCGGGATGATCGATTTTGGCCGGGCTGGCTTGGCGGCCGAATCGGTCGCGAGTTTTATCGCGGCGACAACGAATACGAAAATATAGGTCGGCGTGGAAAATCCTTTGAAAGTCGTCCGTCCGCGTCGACGCGAGCAGCGATTTTTCACACGCTGTCGCTAAAGCGGCCGGGTTCACGGCGCGTATAGTGAATTTTGTCGGGCCGTAGCTTTTAGATTCCGAGTGTAGCGGAGAATGTATTGGGGTGGTTTTTTAATTTTTTTTTATCGCGTTATGCGGAGATCGCCAACGGTGACGAAACGGCGGGTCCGGCAGCTGTACTACGGCTTGTTCTACTGCCGACCGCAGCCGCCGCGAAAATAGAGCGAGCCAATCGGAAAACGGCATTTCGCACGGAAAATGAAAACC
>CABPRJ010001931.1:425209-435950 GCA_902439185.1 Cinara cedri | reverse complement strand
GGCAGCTGTACTACGGCTTGTTCTACTGCCGACCGCAGCCGCCGCGAAAATAGAGCGAGCCAATCGGAAAACGGCATTTCGCACGGAAAATGAAAACCGGACGCGGCGACGGTGCGGACACGGGCGTATTTGAGTTTTCAGCGGCGCTTTTATCGGTCGCTGAAATTCGGTTTTCGTTTCGCTCGTTACGTGCGTAAAAGCGGCGGCGGAAACGCACGGATTTGTTCGTTCGGTTTGTTATCGGTTCGTTCGGTTTTCTTCGGGCCTGTTGCAGAAAACGATAACGGAAAACGAGCTGCGTGGTTTCCGAGCGGCCCGGGGACGTCCGGGTTCCGAACGCGCCCATGCGAACGGGCGCCCACAATCACAGCCGCTAATCCGCGCCGCCGTCGCGCGCGCACGGTCGTTTCCTACCGCGGCGCCTGTCCGAATATAACACGGAATATTAGCGCGGCATTAACGGGCATGACGTCGGGCATTATCGCGCGGTCCCGTCCTCGGAATACTAACGCGAGATAATGAAAACGACGATTACGTATGCGCCCGGGCCCCGGGCGTCCGGCGCGACGCGTTTTGTTATTATAAACAGGGACCGGCCACGGGACTACGGGGGTTAAACACAGTGTACCCGTGTAGGTGGTACAGCGCCGTGTCGTGTTTTACGCGCAACATTCCGTTTTGTGAAATATATAATCCGGTGTAATTGCGGGGCGTATTTGCATTTCCCCCCCCCCACACACACACACACACCCGGCGAGGTCGAAGGGGGTTTCCCGTGTCCCGGACGGACGTGCCGCAACTGTAGCAACGGCGAAAACCGCCGCGGGCGCGCGCCCGGCGGAGAGTGGAAATCTCGCTCAGCGCGCGTGTCCGCTGTACGGAAAACGGACCGATCGAATCCGGTAACGGAATATTAAACGTTTGTTTTGCGGGCATATTGTGGGGAACGATTACTCACGCCGCTGGGCGGGACCGCAGTGGCGCGGCGAAGGGATTCCGAACGTTTACGATATTTGACCGGTACGGTAGTGTGTGTATAACAGAAATATACTGCGGAGAATAACTCTGATGGAACTGCATGTACTTCTAAATATGGTTCTAGCACGTAGGGTTCAACCGGATTGCATACAAATCGTAAATATTTCGGCGGGCGTTCGTAAATTTTAGAAGGACGCTGAACTGTAGTCGCTAATTTTTTTTTTTTTTTTCCCATTGAACCGTAACACAAAGTGTTTAATCGGAAATTAGAAGTGTGTGGTACGGATTTGAGAAGTGTGCACTATAAAAACATAACGATTAGAAACTGTTGAATTTTCTTAATTTTTAAATTTTAAATTAACGCCTAACGATAACCAACGGCCAAAATTTGTTGTTCATTACGTTTTACCAAGTCGGCGTATACTTTGTGAATCCCGCGTCGTTCGATCGGACCATTATCCATGAAAAGTAATAAAAGCCAAGCCCGCTGAAAAATACGACTTTTGATTCGTACAGGTGTGGTGAGTGTCCCGAATTGTGTCGGCCTCGTAGATAATAAAGTTCACCGCGCCGACGGACGGGAGAACGTGCAACAGGGAAAAGTTCGACATTTCGCTGTAGGGTAAGGGGCTCGTGGAGCTCGCGATCCTCGGATGTTCGCCGGAAGAATAACCCGCTCTATTGAAAATACGAGATTGATCGTTTGAGGAATCGCCGCCGCTGTTGGGAATCCGCAACGTACGGATATTTATCGGGAACCGCAGTAATGCATTTTATATGTTTATTTTTTCTGTCTTCTATATCAAAAATATCCCGGAGTCCGTGCCGCGATAAAAATATCTCGAACGGAGATCTATTGACGTTTTACATATAAATATAAAAAAAAATAATAATAATAATATCAGTTGCGCGCTCAAACGACTTTTGCATTGACTACTGTATGTATACAGATAAGTACGATAAGTATTACAGGTTATATGTATATAATATCGATAAGTTTTTTTTTTTTTTTTTCTAATTTTGGTTTCTTTTTATTATTATTTTATTTATTTATTATGGCCCATTTTTCGTATTATTTTCTTATGTATTATATATTATATAGTATAATATATCAAAAAAAAAAAAATAATAATAATAAAAAGATTATAATAATAATAATAATAATAATAAAAATGCACAAAGGCGTTCTCCGCGTTAATAAGCGTCAAATTTTCCGCCTCGAATATTTTTGTTGTTGTTGTTGTTTGACCGGACTTCAAAGTAAGTATATATTAACAAACTAGTAGAATACTGTGTAATATACGGGTGTTGGCAACGGGTTCTATCCGTCAAAGGCTATCGATTGGTTATAATATTATATAAGTGTATAGGATCGGGGAGGGGGGTGGGCCTGGGGTTTGTATGGGGTACGGGATGCTGTGAATCGGGGGGAATCGTTACTATGATATCATAATAACATACGCGGGACACGAATCGCACACAGACAGATCGAGTGATATTCATCGGACGTGGCATTATAACCCCGGCGATGGTGATAACAGTATTTCGCGTTATTGTTATCGCCGCGACATCGCGGGCGAACGTCACTTCTCCCCGGGATGATGAGAAATCAAAGTCAAAAGAACGCAAATGCCAATAACTGGTGAATTTCGAATGTTGGGTTTCGGTTAGAATAAGTGGCGGTTTTAGGTTTTAGGTTTAGGGAAATTGCTTTTCTCGGCGCGGCACTGTCAGGTTCGAGGTTCGGATGAGTATAATACGCCCGGGTCGGTTTTTCGCGGCAGTTTCATTTAATTGTAAATATTTTTTTTTCTCCTTCTCGTCTCCCGGAGAAAAGTGACGTGGCGATTTGTACTGCAGCGGTTTTGCAGAAATCCGTACAGGAACGCTCGCCCGAGCACGGCGACCGCGATCAGGACGACGGCCGCGGAAGACCGCGGACACGCGCTCGGGGGGAGGAACACTCGTTTCGGGGAATACCGTCAAAATGTGTAATATACATAATGTGTTATACACGTATGAATGCGAATCATTCTGTCTGTATGCGATCTCGGTTGTTTCGCGTAGAGAAACGTACAGACATAAATAATAATAATAATAATAATAATAATAATAATAATAATACTAATTATAATATAAAGGCATTACCGTTTTTAAAAACTATTAAAATAATGTTGTATAGTAATAAAATGTGCCCGCACGAATACGTAATAATAAGTAAAATATCGTCTTAAGTGTATATTTTGAACGGGGGCAGAGGGGGTGGGGGGGAATCATAAATTAAAATATTAAAAGAAGAGTGAAAAAAAAAAAAAAATCTATACATTATTTATATATATGTATATATATATATATATAATATGTAAATTCGATAAACTCGAATTTTTCTTTTTTTTCATTTTATACCTAAATAATGTTAATCGCCACCCCCTCGCACCCCCGGGTGGCGTACGCACGCCGCGTGTGATAATGTAATTTTGTGTGTTGTTATTATGCGCGCAATTGTCCCATAATAACATCATCAGTTTATTCTGCCCTTGTGCGTCAGGAAACATCTGGCCGGCGCGCCGGTGATAACCTGGTGCGCCGCGGGGTCTTCGCCGCATCCCTTGATCAGCCTCTTGGACCGATAGCACATGACCGTGAGCGCCAAGCTCAAGAAGCACAGCACGGTGGACGCGAGCGCCAGAAGGCCGGCCAGCAGACCGGACCGCACGCACACCGAATTATGACTGTTGTCCGTGTAGTAACCGGTGGTTCCTGCGACGAACGGAAAAACGCAAAATATAAACATTTAAAAATAAACGAACCCCCCCACCCGGTATTTTGTCGAGGAAAATATGCGATTTTGCCCCGTTTTCGAATGAGAAAAAAAAAAAAAAAAACGGCACGCACAGCGAAACGACAATGCGCATTGCCATGTACAGTCGGTACAGTCGTGTTTCGAGTGTTATTGTAACATGATATTGTGTAAGGTGTGTTTTGACGATTGACCCGGCTGTACGATTTCGCGTAATGGTTACATAGATTCACATAGAACGACACGTTTAAGGTTATTATAAATAATGTAAGTCGATACTCGTAGAAAAAAAAAAAAAAAAAAAAAAAGGCTAGACATTATCTAATTTACATTGCTCCGCCAACAATCAACGTCACGACCTTTCGTTTCGTTTGGTCAGGTTGGGTTTCGGTAACGTAAAACCGAAATCGCCAAAACGGTTTTTGTTCTAGAAAATTAGTTATAGCAACCGGATTACATTTGGTTATTCGCCAAGACACGAGCCTTTAGTTTAGCTAGCGAGACGGTTATTGCGCGGTTTCCGGCTTGTCGCGCTGTTGCACCGACGCCCGTTGGCGTAATATTCCCATTAACGTCTGTCGGTAGGTTTGCGTACGTCTACTGAAAAGCCGCACGGGTGTTTAACGCTTTTCGGACGGTTTTCGAACGGTTCGCGTAAAATAAAAATATCGATGGTATCGGAAATTACGAGAATTCGCGGGATAACGATTTTTCGCGTTCCGCCCGAATTCGGCACCGTGTAGTGCGAACCGAAACTCGCAATCGAAACAGTTCAAAAAAAATTCGGCAAAGTGGAAACCACTATTTGGCGATGTCGCGACCGAGTACCAGACAGTGTTGCAGTGCGCATTGCAGTTTACCGAAAACTAACTCGACACACGCCTATTAACATTATAAAAAATAAACTACATGGAAACAAAAATAATTCACACTCACTGTTGGTAAGTGCGCTGGCGTCCTCGCTGTTTTCGCCTTCCTGGAGCACTCTTAACGATTGGAACAAGTTGATGTTCTGCGACAGGGCCGCCGGCGTGGTCGCCACTTCCACGTCGGTGGACCGTTTCGCCACGCTCTTGGCGTTCCTCCAGTGGCACGGTTGGCTCTGTACGGCGAGAAAAAAAAAATAAATACAAAACATACAGCGCGTAAGTAAAACCGGCAAAGTCAATCGTCGAGAGTTAATCGGCAGGACCGCGGGGGACCCGTTCGACTCACCGGACATCTGCCGTGGCACATCCGGACGTCGCACTCGATGTAAAGCGCCGGCGATCCCGTGAATCTAAACGTTTTCATGTAAGCGAACACTTGGGTCTCGAACACTTGGCTCTCGCTCCACGAACCCCGGAAACGGCTGATCAGTTTGTCGTCGACCGGGCAACTGCGAAAAAGGCGATAGTAGTTAACGCGTCCCGTCCGATTGCAGAACGAAACGTTCATGATACGTGTACAATCGTAATAGGCTATTCGAATACAGGGGCTTCTAGTGTTTGCGTGTTATTTTCGACAGATTATTATTAGAAAAAAAGCCTAGTCGAGCATATCGACGCTGTTCGTCGTGTATTGGCAACTAATACCCGAATATCATTTTACATACGTTTGCGTATTTTACCGAATTTTTTCGATTTTTGGGACGTATTTTAACAGCGTGCCGCTTTTAAATGCTGTAAGAGGATATATATATATAATGAATATCTTATCTTATTGTACGCCGCATGTGTTATACGCGCTTTTTTTTTCGATTTACGTTTTAAAACAGTTGATTTGGTTGACAAACAAACGTTGAGCGTGATCGATATTTCCAAAACTAATTAACTCAATACACAAAGATTTTACTTCAATACTATTAAACAATAATAAATCAGTTTTTAGTGTTTCGGTTTCAATAAAAAAAAAAAACAAATATTGTTTTTGAACGAAATATTCGAGCGCATAATATTTGGATGTTTTTTTATTTGCGTGTGTTTTTTTTTTTAGAGCTAGAAGTCCCTGAACCTAATATTACGATTTACTTCAAATTTCTCACCCGTATTGATCGATGAGTTGAATTTTTTTCTGTGCTCCGTTGTGCGCGTAACAGTCGTTAACCACGATGTCGAAACCGTCTGTATATATAAAAAAAAAAAAAAAAAATGCCGAGCTCAAAAAGAGAACGATGTCATACTTTTCGGGAAAAAAAGCTATCCTAAAATTGCATTGGTACGCAACGCTTTTTTTGAGCTTTTAAACGTTCTCAGTTTCCCCTTCATACGTTTCCCCAGACTTCCGTCCTCTCTCCTTACTTATGACTTTCACCCTATTGTACGTCGGTTTTTAGAGATTTCACACTCGGTAATTTGTTTAAATCATTTCCTCTCCTCCAGTATATCTCGCCTTCGCCCGCATCGTGCTGGAGGGAAAACTTCCAAATACAGCCGAACAGGTACAAAGCTAAAATACTGATCATTACGATTTATTCTAGGACAAGAATCGAATCGTTTAGGGTGTCGAATTGAACGTCCGCCGAAATTTCGTACGTTTTACCGTACGGCGCATTACATACGCAATATCTGCGCGCGCGAGCCGGTTGTGAAACGATCCGCGCGAAACCTTCATGATAATATAATACCCGTCGTTACCGTATTTGCTCCTCATGTAGATGATCAACGTCAACGGGTCTCCGACGCGAACCGGTCCGCCGACCCTGTTGCCGGTGGTGCCGTATCCGTACCGTATTTCCATGTAACATTCGGGCGGCGACAACGTGAAAACGACCGGATTTCCGGTGGCCACTCTGCGCGGACAAAACAAAACGGCATTATTAGTGATGCCGTCACGCTGTTACCGCGTGAAAAAAGGGCGAACGTTGATGCGGTTCGTATCCCCGCCCTACCACCCGCCCGTTTTAACAAACGAAAAATTGCGCGAGACGGAAATTTCGTTATTGGCAGAGCCGACAACACGCTGGCAATGTTATCGGCGTGTTGCAATACGTATGATACACATTCGTGGCGCGCGTTTTCGAACTATTTCTACTCGAAGAGCATCACCGCTTCGTTTTCAGTGTGGTTCGGACGTGTTCCCGAGTGTACGGGTTTGTTTTCGTTACCGTGGACATATTCGGCGATATTTAAAAAAAAAAAAACGACGATAATAATAATAATAGTTTTAATAGATTGTGCAATTTGTTCAGCTTTAATCAACAATAGAAAAAATAAAATTAAAAAATCGGAAGGGCGTGTTTATTTTTTATTTCGTGCAATTATTATACCGGCCATCGGATGTCTATTTAAACTATTTGCAATCGAGCGTAATAATTTGATATTTTGTACAGAGCGTATTATTACATAGTTTTTTTTTAGTGCATCAAAGTCCGCCCATTTAATGTAAAACACGATTTTGCTGCATATATGATTTTTAACAACACGTACTCAACATCTAAAAACGGAAAAGTCACCGTCTTCCAGAAATCGTAACCGTATTCGCAGGTCACCTTGAAGTGCTCGTCCCATTCCTCTTCGATCAGCGGGTTGTACTGGACGGTGACGGTGTTCCACATGAGATTTTTCTGCAAGGGCGGGGGAAAAAAACAAAACAACGCCGTCAGTGAAAACGATTCTACGTAATAACTTATAACAGCGCATAATATATTGTAATTCACTGCGGCGGACTTACCGCTGGGTTCTTCCTGGCGTCCTCTTGTCTGGAGTTCTTTCCCAGGGTACCGCATCTGTTCAGCTGGATGTAAAACTCGTAGTAGTCCCGTCCGGTACCGTTGATGTACACGCAATCGGGATCGTACGAATATCCGGACGAGTACAGCAGACCGCCGAACGAACCGTTGAATCCTATGCGGATTTTCATGTAGTCGTCTTGGCACTCGGCTTCGATATCTGCGAAACGCCCGGCGGGGGGAAAACAGAAGAAAAAACAAAAACAAAAAAATAATATTATTAATTGAACTTGTAATAATGTGACGTTCGCGAGTTGCGTTCGGGGTGCATAGGCAATTTTACGAGAGAAGAATAACAATTTTCAAACAAAGTTAATACACTTTTTTCTCTTTTTTTTTTTTTTTTTTTTTTTTTGACAAATTGGACGCGCGTAAAATTCGTCCGCTCGTTCGGCTTGTGGGTGAACCCGACGCGAGTCTAAATACTATAATATTGTACTGATTCGATTCAAAGGGGAAATTTCAACCGGTTTAATCTATCGAATCGCCACTTGTAAATCGAATTACAACAACAACCCAAGCTAACCCATGGTGAATTTCTCGAAAGTTTCCGCGGTAATTTATTTATATTATAGGATATTTTTCAGGCGACCGGTTTCCGCGGCAGTTCTTATCACCCTCCCTCCAACCCCCCCCCCACGAATTTTTTTTTTTTATAACATTATACGATTTCGACACGTCTTCGCGATTTCGGGTTGCCTATCGGGCGGTTTTAAATTTTTTTTTATTTTTTTTTTTTAAATACGTTTTTGTAACGAAAAACTGGCAGCTATTATTACAGTATTATACGCGACAAGACAGTGTTGTCTAGACCAACTCTTACGGGGGTACGGGCATTCGTTTTATACATTCTTGTTGTACCGCGACTGCTGCCGTCGGTTTTGTTGTCGGCGGCGGCGGCGTGACCGAAACAATTAGACGGCGATGCAGCAAAACATTAAAACGCGAAAAAAAAATTAAAAAAAAAAAAAAACTACACGAAAAATATATTCACGTGTAAAATCGTATAATTGACAAGACTAATGTATTTAATACGCAGGTATAGATATATTTGGGGCCGAACGTTTTATACTTCGTTATTATTATACAGATAGGACGTATCATTTGGTTAATTAACACGACATAGATAATATATTTTTTTATTTTTTTTTTTTTTTTTTTATTGTTCTCACTCCTCCTCCGGTCTTTCCATTAGTCGCGTTTTTCGTGACCTATAAACGTTAATATTGTGTACAGGATACGGGACGCGTCGAACGATTCCGGTAAATTATTATCGGACACTTTTAACACAAGTTGCAAAAATAACGAAGGGTTTGTTCTCCTTCTCTTTCGGCATGCCGTGCATACGAAAAGGCAGAGGATTTTCCACCGGAAGTACGGTGCTTTATTTGCGAAAAATAATGAAAAATTTTCTCGATTAATTTCTATAAAAATCAAAAAGAAAAAAAAAACCCGACTGTAAAATATATTTTACACACACATATCGGTGTTGTTGTCCACTCCCCCGGGGGTTAGTGACTGTATACAAAGCGAAAAAAAATGACAAGACTAAAACACTATTCGCCTAAGAATGGTTTTTTTTATTTTTTCATTGCGACAACAAGTCGAGTCCAAAATGACTTTTCGATCGTTTCGGGGTAAACGGTGAAATGCGATACACAATTCGGTGCGACCGAATTCTGGGCAAAAACCAAAACGAGTCGCACGCAGACATTTATTTCTCCTAAGCGATTTCGAAAAAACGGACTTGTCTTCGCACCGAGGCCCATCAATTTATTAAACAATTATCCCATACGTCCTGTTTACATGTACATTTCAAACTACCCGCCTACCGCTGGCCGCGGCCTATCCCTCGGCTTTTATTTTCGGCCATTCGGATTCCGTAGCGCAACTGCAGCGCGCAATTTTCTGTGATCAGGCACTCGGACTACTTATAAGAGCGCACGCAACACTACGAGTGAAATTTACATCGATTTTCGAACGAGTACAAAATTTGTCTGTGAAACGCCACGGCAATAAGCGATCGGTACGCGCGGTTCAAACCTTCCGGCCGACGAAACCCGAACCATAACGCCACCGACCCGGACGTCGTGAACCCGACTCGGTCGTGTTGAAATATATATTTTTGTTTTTGTTTTTTTTTTTTTTTTCAGTTAAACTTCACGGAGTAATCCGGTCGGCTTCGGTGCAATTGGCCGGAGCCGTCGCCGTCGACAAACCGACCGACGACGATGCACCGCGGAATGACGACAGACATTTCGGACAGGTGCACAGATCGCGAATGCGGCCTGTAAATAATTGGTATTTTTTTTTTTTTTTCACGTTTTTTACCTTTTCCCGGTCGCGGACTCGTGCACCGTTTTTATCGTCATCGAGCGCTGTGAACGGTTTCCACGAAAAAAAACAAAAGTCTTACGCACAATATTATATTCACGACCGTCATAGTTTGTTAAACAGAACTCGAATAACCTCGCGAGGCGATACAAATATTCCCAATACGTTTCTTTATCTGCCGTTCAATTGTCGGCGATATTTCGCCGGAGCACGGTGATATTGGGTCTTCTCCGCCGCGTCGCCTATAACAGGTATACCCGCCGGAGGTTTCCGTCGGCCGGGTGTCGTATTCGAGTTGAAATCGATAAAATACCCGAAGTTGTCGGTCATTATCACATTATCGTCGAGTCAATGGTGCGTGGCGAGGGGAGGATGTATGTATGCGAAAACCCCCTCCCCCCCTCCCGATCGCGGCCGTTTATTAAAGGCGCGGAACAACGGAACGGTGACGTGTAAGTCCGCCCCGCGTCCGAAGACCTGCCGCGCGCGCGTAGTGCCCGGGAACAACGCGGCGGGCGTTGGGCGGGCGGGGGGGGGAGGGGGATAGCGAACGAACGTACCGCGGGATGATATCGTGGTAGGGGAGGGGGTCGTGCGCCGGGACGGCCGATTTCGGACCGCGGAACCCAATCGCCACGACCACCGGCGAAAATAAAAACCGCGCGCCGTAGAACGTGTTTTTCGGCAATTATTAGACGTCGCCGCGGGCGTACGCCGGACAGTGGCGGTAGCCGATACAAAAACAGTGTTTTGTTCGACGCAGCACATTTCGGAACCCGTCTCCCCTTGTCCGCCGCTATTGAACACCGGCACCGGTTCCCATCATGACGCGGGCAAACCGACGACAGTGTCAACACGCTGCACTCGGTATCGGGTTGTTGTCGCGAACGAGTCGCCCGCGACCCCCCCCCCCCCCAAAA
>CABPRJ010001931.1:390549-424895 GCA_902439185.1 Cinara cedri | reverse complement strand
CCCCCGAAAAAACGGACGCCGCCGCCGACGGGCGCGTACCGCCCCGCGCGAAAACCGGCAGCCCAACGGCATCTGTCGCCGATCCGGACGCCGCGGCCGCGCCGCCCGCCATCTGTCCGCCGACGGCCGCGCGACACCGACGACCGACTACGGTACGATATTATGTGCGCGACAATAGCATTGCGACAATAACGACGATATTGTAATGCCGACGGCGATAATAATCTCGCGCGGGCCGCCGGTTGTGGACCCCGTGGGAGACTCCGAAAACGAGAGAATACTTTACGGTCCATTAATTCCGTTCAATGGACAGATGCGGAGGACCGCTGCGGCGCAACTGTTTAAGAACGTAACGCGCGGTACGAATTTCACGGTTCGTCCCGACGGCCGCCGACACAAATATTGTTATTATTATTATTTTTTTTTTTTCAAATCGGTTCACGCAAATATTTAAACGCTACGGCAGCTGTGTATTATTGTGTTATTGCGGGCGGGGCGGACGGATATTTTACACGAGAATTAAATATCTATTATTAAAAAAAAATAAATAAAAAGTACATTGTCGCGCGTCCGTCGTGCCGGGCGGCAGCGATGGCGTGTCGATACCGCCGCCGCCGCCGCCGCGAAATATCCACGGATATTGCGACGATAATAATAACACGAGAAATTGCATATTATTATTATTATCGTCGTCGTCGTCGTCGTCGTTGTCGTGTGTTGCGCGCGCGTACACATCGCCGGTCGGCGGCGCTGCCGTCGTTGTAATAACGAACGGAAAAAAAAAAAAAAAAAAAAAAAAAAAAAAACGTTCCGGCGAGTGTGTGTACTTGGGGGCGCGGGTTCGATTATTGCGGTCACGCGTTTTTCGGGGGCCGATTCGAACGGTTTCCCCCGTGCCCGCCCCCCAGAAAGTCCCGCGGGGTACGAGCCGAAATGGCCGCCGAACGCGACGTTCGAACCGATCCCGGAACGACGGCACGCGCCACTGCGGGACTGTCGTTGCCCTCCCGCCGTTTTACCGCTGGCCGTCGGGTCGCAGGGACCGACTCCGACTCCCGCCGCCCGCCGCCCGTCTATTATCCGTCTCACCGCCGCCTCCCGTCCGTCCGCGTTCCGATGCTGTTCGCATCGTAATAAAAAAAACATCGGCTCCCTTACGGACACTTTTTCACCGGTCCCACTCTCCTCCGCCGGCGGCACGCCAGACGGAACCGATTGAAAAACAAATGACGTCTGAAAAGTCTTGAAAGGACCGCCAGACGTAGGCAATTTTATTTTATTTTTTCTCTCTCTCTCTCTCTCTACGTTTCGTCCGTTACGAGCGAATCGCGTTGCGTTATTTTTTCGTTTCTTATTTATCAAATTTCGTCCGTCGCCGCAGATGAAAATATTTCGCGGCGTACAAGAGGAGTTCACGGGTGTTACGCGTTGTCGTATTTGTTTTATACGTATAAATTTCCGTTGCCGCGACTCGGGCATTAGCCCCCGTCAACGTATTTTTATTAATTTTTTTTCTTCTATTTTTATTGTTATTTTTTTTTTTTTTTTTGTTTCCCATATTTCGCGCGGCGGCGGACGACAAACACACGCCGAGAACCGGGGCAAAGGGTGGCGGCGCGACGGATCGTGCGGTCCGGTCCCGAGAGCGCCCGCGACAAACAGCAATTGGACGCCCCGTCGTTCGCGTCCGCCCGTTTCGCTCATTCGTCGCGTCCGTATTCCCGTGCACGGTGTGATATGCTCGTGTGCGCGCACGCGTAGGCGGCACATGCGCTTCCCCCTCCCCCCCCCCCCCCCCCCCCCCCNAACGCGAAACCCCCTCCACGAGAAACGCGAAAAAAGCCACCGCGATCGGGACCGTTGCAACGAGGCGTACACCGCCTTTTAAACGTATCATCGCGCGTACGAGGGTAGAGGAAAAAAAAAAAAAAAAAAAACTAACCGGGAGGAACGTCGTGGAATCGCGGAATAAAACGCCCGCGTCCCGATTTACCGTTCGATTTTCGCACGACAACTGCAACCGTGGACGGCAAAACATTTCCAATGTTGAATGCGAAAATGCGAAAATGCGAAAATGTCCGTGTTGTGATAGTGTACTGTAGGCAACGTTATAGGTAACGTACTTGAGCTATATGAATTTGTCCGTGTCTGTGAGCTCTGTCGACTGTTACTCGTACTGCGATTGCGAATTTTCGAATGCAGTTTTCACTGAATTAGGTTCTATTTTATAGAACCGCTCGGTTAAGACCGGGAGCTCGCGTCGCTCCTAATTCTACTCGGATAGCAAAAATGATGTCCGAGTCCGTTTTTATCGAAATTATTATACAATAATACGGCGTGTTCCTTTTTTTTTTTTTTTGAAATATCGGATAAAAAAAATACACACACACACACACACAGAACGATCCGGGTCCGAAGTCAAGTAACGGGAATATTATTATAATTCAAATGGTATACGAAAATGACATTGGGTATTCTGTCGAATTGAATTCGAATTCCGAGTCGTCGGCGTGAAACGTACGACTTTTCGCTTTCGGTTTTGATTGACAAAAACGCAATCAAAATTGATTAAAAAAAAAAAAATGAACAAAAAAAAAACCCCCAGCCAAAACATATATGAAGGGTGCGAGCGGAGAACGGCGAGAAGTGATCCTCGGAGGGTCTTTCTTGTCTCCTCACCCTCTCCCTCGATACCGTAGTCCCTTTGATCTCCCCCTTTCACGAAATCCCGTATACGCTGCTGCGCTCGCTATTCACCGGTATAAGTATACATAATACACACGTACGTGCTTATTTATTTTGTTCACGTGCCCGTCTATTTTTCTCATAACGACAATACGTCCGAGGCACCGCACGGTTAATGTACAAACCGATAGGGTCCTTGATGGACCTTCAACCCCCCCCCCCCCCGGTAGCTAGACCGCTTGTTCGGGGGTGAAAACCGGTTATAAGGGTGGCATTAGAAAAAAAATCGCAGTTATATCAAATTTTCGTTTGATCGTCATAGCCGTAACCAACCCGCGTGCGTTCGAATCATCACTTTTTGGTACAATGTTTCCCTTCCACACACACCCCCACTCGCTAATATAACGGTTATTTCGCAAAAACCCCCGTCTCCCGAGAAAAACGCCAAGGGGGTCTCGACGAATGGGCCTGCATTGTATCGACGGGGTGCGCATAAAAAAAAAAAAACACAGTACATTGTTAGAGAACCTTATTGAAATCCTGTTTGTCCGTAATCCCAACAACAGAAACAGTTTTTTTATCAGTTTGTAAAATATGTTTTGTGTTTTATTCGTATTATTATTTTATTTTGTTAGCATATTTTTAATTTTTTTTTTTTTTTTTTTTTTGTAGTATATTAAGACTTGAATTTTGAATTCGATGTATTTTTCTTGTTCCTAGGTACCTATGCGATAACTATTTTAATTTTTGAAAACTGATCAGTAACGCTAAATTGTATTATTTATTGACGTGAATCACAACTAGTTCTATTACTCACTTATAATTTATTTATATTTAAGTTACAACAGACAATGAAAAAAAAAAAAACAGAATTGTGATACATATGCATACACAAGATAAATTGTGAGGGCAAAAATAATTATTACGTGTGAACGTCACGCGTATCTGAAATTTTGTAATTCGTTTGTTTTCGTCTTATGAGTATTCTTCATGTTTGAATTTTGTATTTAGCACGTGGAAAAACGTGGCTGATTGCGAAAAACGATATTTTATCCTGAAATAATAATTTGACATTGAATTCATCGCGTACCGCCATTCAACCTAACCTACCTAGAAAAAAAAAAAAAACCATTTCTTCCATACGCGCGTTATGTTCCACCTAACACGCACGGTATTCTCGTAAAAACGTAAAACGCTTTTTAGTCTCCGCGAACCGAAACGTTCGAAAATCGTAACCGACAGCGGAATCGTCGTCTCGCCGGGACCGGAGCCGGTCGGTCGGCGGCCGCGGTTTCCGCAGGGTTCGCGAGCAGAGCCGCGCGCGCCGACGGGACCGGAAACCCGACACCGGGAACGCCGGCCCCGGCGAACGTTAATCCGCGTCGAGACGTCTCCGTGCCGCAAATTTCATCGTCTGCGCGCCGCCGATCGAGACGAGACAAGTGAAAGCGCGCGCTGTCGTCCAGCCGGGATAACGCCGCTGTTGTCGTTACCGGTGGCGGTCGACGGTCGTCCGTCAGACGTCGTGCCCGTAAGACAATAATGTTATAATGTTACGATCGTTGTTGTTATCTAAGACGGTCCGGCAGATCGGCTAACGAGATACCGCGATCATTATCGTCGCGCGAGAACGGACGTCGGCTCCGACGTTACGCGCGCTCGCCGTTTTTGTTATTGTTGCTGTTATTTTATTTTTTTTTTTTTTTATCGCGATGGCCTCCTTATTATGCACGTCCCGAGGTTTTTTCTCCGCTAAAAACGTACGTACGTACACGTACGCACGCATATATGTATATATATATATATATAATAATTACGTTATTTCGCGTTCGAAACCGCGTCGGCGATTCGGAAACCGACCGGGTTTGCCGCGGAGTCGGTCGCGTATGAACCGTTTGCTATAATCGAGAAGTGTCCGTGCAACGTGCCCGCGTGTACACGATTATAATCCGAGGAGAATCGCGTTTCGCAAGCGAACGTTATTACTATTATTATTATGCCGGGTATTATTGTTGTGTCATACCGTGCGCGCGGACGACGCGACAACGCGTCTCTGTTTCCCCGGTACGCGTACAAGCGAACGCGACAATATCGCGGGGTTTCGACTTTGAATGCGAAAAAAAAATTTTAAAAAAAAAAAACCGAAAATTGTATACATACGTTGCACCCGCGTCTTGTTGTTGCCGTGACGCCGGCCGTCCCAGCTTTCGACCGTCTGCAGTCTCCAGTCGAGCACGGTCGAGTCGGCGGGCGATATCGGTCTGGACCGGAGCTGCGTGGTTACCGGCACGTAACTGTCGCCGACGTACAATACCTGCGGACAGAAAATTCGACAAATTTCGCATTATTGTTCGCCGTGATGCAGTTACGGGAGCGACGCGCAAAATGGACATCGCGAGCGTTTTTACGCGAGGCCGAAAACATTTCGCTGTCCGCGAAAAATCTAGGTGCACAAACGGCTGTAAAACGCTCGAAAATGAAAAGACGAAACGGCTAATATTATAGCGTTCGATGTAAACATTCCGGGTTTCTAGAAACCCCTGTCTGGTCGATTTCCTCGCGGGTTTTCCTCTCGTTGGTATTACAAGTAAAGTCCAAACGGACATTTATTTAGAAACGACACCGACTAGAACGGACATTGTACAAAAAAAAAAAAAAAAAAAACGCCTTCTCGTGTTTACCGAGCGAGATTACCGGTAGACAAACCGTCGTAATCTGTTACCATATACACGTTCCTAAATAATGTCGTCATAATAAACGCAACTCTAAAACGTTCCGATTTACCTCACGTATATTATGTCCGTCGGTGTCGCCGAAGTTTACTGCGACCTGGGGAACAATGCTAATCACTTCGTCTGGACGATTATTGCCATTTTCGCACGCATTTTTCCACCTACAGGAAACGTTCGGCACGTTTTACACTCGATTTTGTACGAAACGGCAATAATATTTTCATTTAGTATCTTCCGTCCGGCCGAACACCCGAACGATTATTGACGCCCCCTGCGACACTGCGACAATAATAATATGTCCGCCGCAGTAATGACATAATTTTCACAGTCATTTTTACGCGTTTTTCATTTTTTTTTTTTTTTTTTTACATCATTACGCCATTCGTAATGTTATATTTACAGACACGCGTATATATACACAATATAAAATATAAAATATCGTTTATATTCCATAATTTCAAGTCCGCGTGTATACGTATACGTGTGTAATAATAAAGTATAATTTAGTAGCGAAAAAATTGCAGTTTATTATTGTGTCGTTTCAAAAACAATTTACCGCCGCCCACCGTCCTGCGCCGCCGCAGCGTTTAACCCGTGACGGATTCTACACGCGCGTATAGCAATAGAACATTAGTTTAACCGCTCGGTCTCTTGATTTGTCCGCCCCGAAATCGCGGTAGCTGTTCGAATACGAGTGTATTCCGGAAAATGTATTCGCGAACGTCTTGAAAAAAAATTTGATCATCAAAAAAAGCGGTTTTTTTTTTTTTAGCGCTTTTATGTGCGCTGAAAACCGCCAAAATAAGCGCTACAAAAGTCACTGAAAATCGAAAAACATGCGAAATCGAATAATTTTCCGACGACGCGATGCGACCGACACGATTTTCAAAAATAACCCGATACTAGCCGTCTGTTTTCGGATGCGTTCGGTCGCTCTATTTGAAACTCAAAGAAAAATAGCTGCGCACGAGCAAAATAGCTCAATTAAAGTCCTAAACACGCGAAACATACGGCGACAAAAATACCCTTACGCGACGCCGTCAGTGAAGTATATGAAACGAATTCGTTCTTTTCTCGGTACGTTTTTTAGGTGTCCCCCGCAGTGTAGTATAAAGATAATTTTTTCAAATATCTAAATAATGATAAGAGATAATATTGGCAGAAAAGTTATCTAGACGGAGACAAAAGACACGTCGGAATTAAATTATCTAGATAAAGATAAAATTATAGAAATTTTTTATCTAGATAAATAAAAGATATTTGCTGTTCAATAGGTCAGGTATCTTTTTCAAATCCAAGCGCCTAAAATTCAAGCCAGATTCACCGTTTGAAAGTAGAGGTTCACGGGATCACCGTTCACCACGCACAAAAACGAAAGCATTGCGTTGATGTCCCAGGAAATTATTAAGCCGTAAAGATACCGATAAAATTCGTCGACTGTGCGTCGACGCGGTTACGGGAGCAATAATGTTACAGTTGTCGACTGCGCGCCGACCGTGGCACTCACCTTGTTTTAATTAACAACGTTGTTTTGTAATATAAATATTAAAACATTAAATTTTACCTAGACAATTGACTCATTCGGCTCGGGTAACGTCTCGGATAACGCGATTCCCGTTTATCCGGTTTGGACGAACGATAAAAATATACATATCTAGATAACAGTTCATTTGGATGAAACACAACACTGGGCGTCACCGAAATTAACATGCAAACGCCAATGCTGCCGGGCCCTGCGATGATCACTAGAATATTGTGCACGTTTATTTGAAAACGAAAAAATCCCTATCGATATTTGAAAGCGATTGTTTCTGTGCGAAAATGGGGTGGTGTTCAACGGACCGGGGTACAATGAGGATCTGCGTGACATAACGTATAACTATTACGCAACGAATTCGACCGAAGAGCGGGGAGGGAATAAAAGTCGAAAATAAGACGGAATCGGAGCGACTGTTATAGGATAAAAAAAAAAAAATGCCGAGTGGCACGTTCAGATAACGTCAGTCGGAATACGTCGTTTTGACAGCTGGAAGCTTTTGGCGAGTCATTGAAGAGCGGTTAATCCGGAGAAAATAATGTATAGAATACAGGTGAAAAGTGACAGACTGCGTTATTTAAAACAGTAATAATAAGTAGATAAGTATAATAATGGGTCGTGGAAAAAAAAAATCGTTTCTGGCAGCGACGACGATTATTAAATTATCAATAATACGTGCAAAATCTGTTTGGAAGAAGAAGAATAAAAAAAAAAAAAAAAGAGAAAAAGCAAACGTCAAACGTGCGCGGCTCGCGTATAATCAGACTGTTATTGTAATAGAATAAATATTTGTATGTGCCTATAATAAGTGCAATTATAACGCGGTTAACGAATTCGTTTATCTGGGTATCGGATTGGTTGCCCGACGGACGTAACTGTAACAACGTTTTAAGTGTGTCAGATGTGATACGAGAAATGAAAAAAAAATACTAAGTGCCCATTTTACTCTTCTTCGTCCAAAAACCGAATTATCTCCTATTAAACCGTGACAAATGATTCGGATTTACTCGAGTGTACCAGTTATATAGCAGTATTCAATATAATACATCATGACTGTGTCGGAGAACTGAAAACGCGAGGGGCACAAAAAAATTGATTTTAACAATTTATCGCGTCAGAGCCGAGCAAAATCATTTGCTATATAGGAGAGACGTACAATTACAATTTTGTGTTTTAAGCGACAAAAGTCTATTGTGATAATGTGCGAAAAGTAAATCGCATTTTTCGGACGGTTGAGTGTTCGGCGCCTAATTTTCGATTGTTCAGCTCTGGACGTGTGACGATGAACAATCGCTTACAGTGTTTTCGAGAAAAAAATATTCCAAACGCTACTAAAAACGATTCGCGTTTAAATAATAACGAGTCTTCTTATTCTTTTTTGTACCCGAATAAAGTCTCAGCATGCAATACGCATTATAAGTTCTAAGGTTACTGTAGATAGGCAACGGAGAAGAAATCAGCATTTAAACGACTTGGCGAAGAAATAAAAAAAAAAAAAAAAAAAACACTACGATGTTTTTGGGTTTTTTTTTTTTCGGAAAACACTTTTTCGGCCTTTGAACGGCGTTCCAAAATGTTCAGCGCGGTCCGACCCCTAGGGACGTTTCGAACTTTTCGTTTTTCGATTTATCGATGACACAACTACCGCTCAGAACCGTCTTTTCGTCTACAGTGGTTCGTCGTTGGGCACGGCGTATAGAGTAAATTGCGCTGCAGTGGATACGATATCCTACGTCCACGCGACCGTGCCCGCCTACAACTGCAGCGATGGGCAGAACGATACGTCCGCATCAGTTATTATTTTGTCGTCATTTTAATACCCGGTGACACACCGTGTTCGGGAGAATGAAAAATGAATACGCGATGTCGAATACGGGGACACTATGTTAAATTATAGTATTTAACGAACTGTAATTGATACACAATTTGTGACTCAATTAACGAATCGGTCGGTTACGAAGTGTTATTGTTGCGCGTATTTATTTAAGTACCTATTGGCGTCGTCGCCGTCGTTTCGGGAGAAAAAAAATAAACACATTTTTCCCCTTTTGTCGTTATTAGACGAATATAATTCAATTATCGGTCGGCGGAACTGCTGTGTAGGAGTGACATCACGGATAGTGGCGGCCGCGGAATACTGCACGGAAATAAACGGGACGCGTAGGTATTAATTGCCCGGAGAGCCGGGCCAATAAAAAAAAACAATGTTAAAATAATATGCGAACCGCGCACGTACAGGGTGATCGGGTTCGTCGCCGTGACCGGCCGTTTTCCCCGGGCGATTTTGAGCGCATTCGAATCCCGTCCGCTCGCCGAACCCCGTTCCCTCCCCCCCCCCCACCCATCACCCCGATGATCGTAGCGCCGAAACGTTCGGTGTCGTTTCGGATTTCAAATTTTTCGCGTAGAGTTTTCGGAGCGTTCAACCGCCGTACGTCCCTTTGAAAACAGAGAAAAACCGACCGGAATCGGAATCCATCGGAATCGTCGGTTCACGGCCGCACTACGTCGCAGTGTTGCGACGCGCAGTTGTAGAACGCTGCGCCAGGGGGCCGGGAAACGAGCTGCGAATCGATATAGCGTCTAAAAACGGACGCGGACTTCAATATTGTGCGACGCGTACGAGATGTTTGTACGCGGTCTGCCGCGCCATACGAAAGTGCTCTTTATACATATGTAACGGTATCTGAATAAATACGATAATATATTAACGTTTGTGCGCACGCCGTTTCGTTTGTCCGTATCGGTCTCGTCCGCAGTGTGCGGCCCGGCGGGCACGAGAAATCTCGAGATTTTCGAAAAACGGACGATTCCGCGCGCTCGTCCGACCCGCCGCCGGAGGGCCGAGCTCGTGTGTAATAATAATAATAATAATAATAATAATAATATCGTACCAATGTATCCCTCGTGCCCCTACCCCCCGCCAACTCCCCTGCCGTACACGCGGATTTATTCGCCGCAGTGTACACAATAATAATAATAATGATAACGAGAATGACGCATAGAAGTCTGCGGCGTGTTTATTTGTTTACGCCCGCGGGCCGAAATGCGCGCGTGGCTATCGCGCGTTTTACGGTATCTGTAAAACGGTTTCCCGTGTTCGTAACGCAGTCGCGTAATATTTTAGTTTAGGGTCGGTGTATATTTGTATGGGTCATATTGCGTGTTTGCCCGTCGTCGATTGGCCGTGCCGCGAGGACGTAAACCGAAAACCCCGACGGCGTAATAGCGTTTTGTAATTATTGTGTTGGACCGCGGTTCAAACGCCGAAAAAAAATCCCATTCGAATCAACGAGAATCGTTTGAATTTTTTTTTTTTTATTTTTTTTAATCAAATTTTTCGTTTTACTGAAACTCGGTTCGGACGTGGCGTCGAGACGTATAGACGAGTTTTCCGTAAACATATGTGTAGAATTTCGTACATATTTAGTTGGCATCCATCTGGTCGTTTTCGTTTTTTCGTCCACTCGCACGCGATTCAAACGCGAACATTTGTTTTTCGTTATTTGATCCACGTAAACTGTTTTCCAAATGTTTTACAATAGTATCCAACGACAGCGCAAACCCGAAATCAAGAAGTTACTGAATACATTTTTTACGTTTTAGTTTAAATTCGTCAAAAATTTTATTTTTCTGTTATGTGTACAAGAAGACTACACTACATAATCTCAAATTTACAATCGATATTTATCTTAAAATGTCACTCGTCATAGATAAATATCGTAGAAAATAAATTGTAAATATTGTATGCTTCAATAGCGAAACCGCCACTGGTAGATGACGTCTGAACAACAATTTACTGTCCGAGGACCATTTGAAAAAGATGGCTGACACAGACCAAATATGTATACCCAATTGGTAGTGGCGGTTCGTGGGCGCTAATGAAGGGAGTGCGACAATATGAAAAAGTCTTCTGTTTTAGTTCGATTAAAAAAGTATAATAACACACATACTTTTTTTAATACCAAACTATATTTTTACGGCTATTAGTAGTGATAAACCGTTCTTATCTTAAATGTTATCAACGGATATAATGCTCTCGGCGAGCGTATGGAGAGATCTAGGAATACACGATGGGATACCCATAATATATTATTTCGACTAGAATTTCCGACGGAAACGTACAAGAACCGTAAGAATCTTAAAATGTAAAATTAAATGATATTAATATGGTCCCGGCGAAGACTAAGACCAGATGAATCTAGTAACCTGCAATTATCTTGTATTATAATATATGTACGTAATTAATTAAAAAAATACTATTTTTTAAAACTGTAAAACGAATTTCGTTCGAAAACTATAGTATTGATTCCGTTCGAGGTTTTAATTTTTCGCAACAATAATAAGCCCACTCTAAATGTTTATTAATTTTCAAAATAATCGCACTAACAACCGAAGCCCAGATATTAATCCGGACGCAGATACACCGTCTTCGACACATACAAATCTCGTTCAAACCCCAAACCTAATACTGCCTCGATGAGTGATTGATGCGCTAACCTAGCGGATGAAAAGCCACTAGAATAGGCGACATTTCGAATTATAGAAAAGTCGTCAATATTGTCAATATCGCGGTCAAGGGCTGGCAATCGGTTGGCGTTGAATTCGTGCCGATACTGAATTCAAACTTTTTCCCGGGATTATGTTTCTTATCGCCCGGGGTAGAAGTGACGTTTGCTCGTACCTACCATGTATTATGTTATTATTTTTTTTATTGTTACTGCGACTTACGGAATTGTGTTCGCTACCGTCGTGGGACAGCGCTTCCCTGGTGTCGTTGAGTACGAACACGTTTTCCCGGCCGACGTCGTCGACAACTTCGTCACCGTTCGGATACAGTTCGGTCGGACCCGCGCCACTGCCCACTACCACGCCTTCCGTGGTAATAGATTCCTGGCACATTACTTGCATCTGAAACGACAAAAACAAAAAAAATTAACAATCTGTCACAAAGCGAGCGAAAATGTTGTGCGGGGTCAAGACGCGGAGACGATACGTCGTCGGTGACAGTGGAATTGTTTCCCGACATAAAATCACGTATAGTAAAACAACAAACGGTCGGTTCCCCCGTACGTAAAAAAAAAAAGGTTTAAATAATGCGTCTTATTGATCGCCGACAAATTTAGACCGCTATCTTGTCGTGAATATCCAATTAGGTTCGGTATTCGGTTCTTATAATAATTATTATATCTAATCGGCCGGGTTATCATATTATATCCGGGTCCGTAGACGAAAATCGGGCGGCCTTGATTAAGCCCCCTCTAAACGTTCGAACGGAGAAATATTACCCCTCTCGAATATACATTTAGTGGTGACTACAACGACTACAATAAAATATAATAAATATACATACATATATATATATATATATATATTAATTTTCAACTTAGTCTTGACAGCTGACCGCGCGCGAATTTTTTTAGTTAGAACTTGGTGTAAAGTTAAAAAACAAATAGTGTTTAATGCCGTCGGGTACGGGTTCCCGGACGGTGCACCGCGTGGTCTGCGCTGAACGGAAAATAATTAACAGCCGTCGGTTTGTGATAAATTGGTTTTATTATAAAAAAAAAAATGAAAATTCATCGGTATGAGTATAAACTACCCAATTCGGTAATTGGGAACCAATTCGTCCGCGATACGTCTGTACGTAGAACTTGTACGCGAACAGACGGGAGGAGAGAAAAAAAAAATAAACGAAAAAAAAAAAAAACAAAAACATCGTGTTAATCCTCCGGATGACTTATCGCGCTCTCGAACCGGGAGAGGACTTTGGCCCCGTCGCCGACATGGATTGTTATTAACGCGCAAGGAGAGGTACCTATATATAACGCGGGCAATATTATACGTATACGAAACATAATAATCCAATTGGACAAGCACGCGACTATATATTATTATTCTGTTAACACCGTATCCGCGACACGGCGGAACAGAGATCATCCGACACGATCAACCGATCAACGCACCGTCGCCACCGTCGCGATCGACAATAATCGTCGTCGTCTCCATATTTCTATATATATATATATAAATAAAGACGTGTCTGCGTGGGTAATAATAAAACGATTGCGGAGAAAACTGCCGGGAAAAAAAAATTGCACGGATGCCTGAGTCAGGGTCGAGCAGTGTTTTAAACACGCATTATACCCATTAGATGACACGATTGTATATTATCGTGTGTACCGCGAGTTCGAGTTCTGAAAAGTATCGAGTGTATTGTACCGAGATACTGTTAAATCGTCGATGTACACGCAGGATACTCGTTTTAAAGTATATACACATACTCATTTTTAAGCGGCTCTCCAACGTTAGTGGCCAGAATAAAATGACACGTTGCGAATGATGAAGCGTTCGAGCAATCCGGATTATTTTTATTTGCTTATATGCGGCGTATACGTACAGTAGGCGTGTCGTGAACATTCCGTATGGATTTATACTACACGCGGAATCGAAAATCTAGAGCCGCCTGTAAGGCTGGACGTTATAACGGGTTACAAAGTAAGAAATACTCGAGTCCAAATTCGTATGGAAATCGTAAAAACATATGTCTAACCGAACTTCGCTCAGAATCGTATAGATACAAATCTATGCATCCTAACTTTCCAACGTCTCGCCTACGACATCGGCAGTATCAGTAGCTCTTTTTCTCCCGGGTAGAGGGTCTTTATTTATATTCCACTTATGATACTGGATAGACTTAGATACTAGTAGCGTCGAGGATTATTCCGCAACACGAAGCGAACACGTGTACATTTTCGCTGAGCCCTTACTGTATTTTATTTCCGGGATTCCTGACTGTCCATCATCTTATCTGGTAATCATTTCAAAATTTGACTTTCGATTATCCGTCGTAATCGCGTAGATCATTATTTCGACCATACACCAATCTAAGTATTTCCGACTTTTCATTTGTAGCACAAAAATACTACATGATTTTTTTGTTCTTAAAACATTACAATTATTTTAATATTATATAACATATCTGTCATACATTATACAATAATTATAATGTTGTATAATATATCTGTCATATATTATTGTTATAAGGTAGCTCTTAAGTCAATACTGGCGTACCGCGAACCGGTGTAAATAGATAAGTGAAACAACCACTCAAAGTCGAAACGAATGTCCTGTGTCTTTAACTTCTCGGCGTATTTTACTCTAACGTCGAAACTTGTACGTAGACACGTATCGAAAGAATAACCGATTGGAATTATCCCGAACCTCTGCGCCTCCTGAATAACCTAAGGCTAATGGAGGGCGTGCAGTTGTACCGTCGCTTTTTGCGCGGATTAAAAATCAAGATCACCAGCAGGCGGCCAAGCCTTGACCAACATGCGTGTTCGTGTCGGCAAGACGACCATGTTATTATAAATGCAGAAAGTAATCTCACTTTCGTTGGTCGTCAACCAGTCTGTGACGGACATAGGTCGAGAAGTTTTACTGTTTTTTTTTTTTTTTTTTAATACCCGAACAATAAAATAATAGGTAATATTTTTTGCTCGCCTTGCGGAANATTACGGTTCGTGTCGGCAAGACGACCATGTTATTATAAATGCAGAAAGTAATCTCACTTTCGTTGGTCGTCAACCAGTCTGTGACGGACATAGGTCGAGAAGTTTTACTGTTTTTTTTTTTTTTTTTCACTTTTTATTCTCCGGTGGTCTCGCAATCCGTTGCATTTTCGGACGTCCAAATAAACGCGTATACGGACTTAGACACGCATGACATGAGGTTAGGTCGGGTTACGTTATTATAAATATTCATTAACAGCCGACGGATTTTAAGTACACGACCTTCGGCGTTTCGCAATAAATTTCACGGCGGCGAACTTCAGCAAGTATATAAACGGTATTTTTGTTTTTTTTTTTTTTAATACCCGAACAATAAAATAATAGGTAATATTTTTTGCTCGCCTTGCGGAATGCCCGTAATACAGTCGAATGCGTTACGCCCGTTGCGTTATCCGCACGCTTAATGGGATAATAATAATAACGTTATTATCGGCGAGCACTCGAAGCCTCGACAATTTTCGGATTCCGAAATGCCAATGAAGTGATATTCACCGGGGGGGGAGGGGGAGGGGTCGTAAAAATACCCAGACTAAAAAACCGAACCGTGACTATAATATCATCGGTACCAATTCGTTATTGTATCCGATTGTTTTTGACGCACGTCGACGTGACGGACCCCGAAGTACCGACCTTTTTATCGCCGTCGTTCGTTAAACCGCACGTGGCGACAAAGACGGAGAGGGGAAAAAAAAAAAACACGATACATACGCATCCGCCCGGTATAATACGTAACGACGTCCCGACGATATTATTTCCGTCCGCCCGGCGGCGGACGTAATCATATTTTACAATAATAGGTGCGAAACAGTGTAAGCGACCTCGGTTTGGGACGAGGAAAAATGGCTGGCGAACCGGTGACGCAATATCGGAAAACGTTGCAGCTAGTGTACACTAAGACGGATGTCGATGGGATGGGTCACTCCTCGACCACCTCCCCGGTGGTCGTCAAAAAAGACCCCGGCAACGTGACATCGTATTATTAGTGACAAGTTCCGCCGACGGACAAAATAGCATCCCTCATCGCGTGGAAATCAAATTATCGCATTTACTGATCGAGGTATTTCAAATACAGATCGTAGTTTTTTTATAATAATAATTTTTTTTTTTTTTAAAGTGGGCTTGACGCGGTTCGACCCCAACGTGTTTTTCGATTCGGTGAAATTCAAATGTTATTTTCCACTTAACCACAATAACCACCGAAAGCCCTGAACGACGAGACGTTTCCGCTAATATTACTCATATGGATTTTTACGGCCGTTTTTTACTGACGGTTACCGCTGCGATAACGGTTTAGACCAACAAACCGGAGAGATACTCATCTACCACCGTTACTAGCCCAATTTTATTTTCGAAAGCATATATGAATTTATCGACTTCTGGTCAATGTTTCGTCGGTTTCGTTTTTTAGGTAGTTTATTTAAAATGCATGATGATAGTTTCACAAAAATCGATAAAAAAAAAACCAGAAAGTAGACTACAATACGTGGCTGTTATTATACTTTAGCATATCGGTAGAAATTTATGAAAAGCCGAATTATTTTCAAAAAAAACTTAGAAAGTTTCGATACTATAAAGGGCGGGGGGGGGGCAATTATGAATTTCAAAAAAACACATCGCGACCAGTATCTTCGAAGTGATATTAATCAAACATTTGTGCTACCTCCAGTATTTAAAAGGGGTTTCGTGTAGGCAATTTTCATCACGTTTCGAGAAAATACTATTTTTATTTTTATTCGCGACAAATTCCAGTGTAATATAATGTCCGAGCACGAGCGACCGTATCGCGTAACAATATACGTAATAATATCTCGACGTGGCCCCAACACCGGTTCGTTATAACGTTTCGGTATTATCGATTATATCGTTCACCATATTATATGATGCTGCAGTATTATTACAGTCGTCGTTGGCACGTGTTCGACGAGGGGTGAGAAATGAATAAAAAAAAGAAAATTAAATTGCCAATATATTGCCGACGGGCAGACGACTCACATGTTACGTCGGGAAGGCGGAACAGTGCAAAAGCCAATAGCCGAGCAGACGACTCTGAGTAGTATATTGTGTACTAGCCGTGTTTTTTTTCCCCCCCGTGGCCCGTTACCTCGAGGCAATTGCTAGATGAGTTGTTTGTGGCACATCAGTATATAATTCATGAATTCTCAGTCACGAATCAGTCGAAATTCAAATTCAATCGACATTTTGACAATGTTTTTTATCAAGCAAATAAATTTGTACGCATATCTACTATACTAATATCAATATAAATATAAAATGACGCTCTATGATAATGGACACGAGTGCAGCCATTGTTATAGGTAATTTAATGTACACTTGCAAGCAACGATAAACAATTGGTAACGAAAAAATCAACACAAAATACGATTAGACATCGCGGACGACAAACATAATATCATTAAAAAAATTATGGTAAACGGCTAAAACTGACTCAGACAATCGAAACACATTCGGAGCTGTACAATATTAGTGTATAGATACCGAAATATACATTTGTAAGATAATGTTTAACTGTTATTATCTTTAGAAAACGTTTCGGGTCGGCTGCACGGTTAAACGATTAAACAGCGTAACGCGTTGAGACTAATACAAATGGCCGGAAAAAAAAAAAATGCAAAAAAAAAGTTTCGCCTTTGAAGTGTAATTTACCGGACCTGTTGCGTGGAACGAATATTATCGCGCTCAGAAAGTATTGATTGCAGTACACGATCGCCCGTAGAAAAATAAATTATCATTATGACTGCAGGTATCCTGCACGATTGAATTTAAAACCAAAATAAGCGCCCTAAGATAATGGGGACGGGTGCAGCCATTGTTATAGTTTATATTATGTACATCTGTAAGCAACGATAAACTATTGCTAACGTAAAACGATTCAGAGCCGAGTTCAGTTGATGATGATGCTTTTTCAACAACATATGTATATCATATTATGCTATGGTAAAGTAATAAAATAGGCATTATATAATTGTTTAGTGTACCGATTTTTCTGTTTTTCCTACGTTTTTCCCGTTTTTTCTCTCGATTTTTCACTTTTGATAAGAAAACTCTTGAGAAAATCGAAAAATCACCTCCTAAAGTACCTACCCATAGCGATTTCCTTTTAGAAAAGGTGCTACGCTTAAAAATCGGAGCAAGGTTTCTGGTAGAAAAGTTGCGCAATGTTAAAAAAATAAATGAAAAAATAAATATATTTGTAAAATCATAAACTTCTTCGCTCCATTCAGAATCAAAAATTAACAGCGACACGGTACTGTTTTCTATTCGAGCGCGGTGTATTCCTCGTTGCGTCCGTTGAAGCGGATGCGGTCATTGTTGTAGGTGGGTAGTTGCCGAGACGGAATACATAAAGTTATTCAATTGTTTATATATCAGTAAGCAAAAAGCCGATAAACCGAATTGCCAAAGAAAAACGATTATCAACTTAAAATAATGAAAACTTAATAATAACGAATAATAAATAAAAACGGTTGCGGACGACAACTTTATGTATATAATCTTTTAATCTGTTTTATCCTAAAGAACCAGTATTTCTTCGTTATCTCAATAATTGATGAGAGTTTTAAAAAACGATTTTTCTAAAGTATCAGCTAGAGGAGAAATTTAACAGAAAGGTCTCTTGTCATGTTTTGATTGGAGCGGGATTTCTAACAGAATAGTTGTTTACAGACCGAAAAAATAAATTTCGCAGTAAAACCGATAAAATCACTTCACTCAGAATCACTCGCTTTATTGAGAGTTTTGCTGGTGGCATATCTCGAAATCGGTGCGTAATTTTAGGGGTCGTATAGGCAATTCGATTTTCGTTTTATAGTTTTTTGAATAAACTGGAAAATCCCCGGTAATCTTTCCTGCGATGTTTGTTGATTTTTCAAGATAAAAAATACGTATAATAATGATACTCTGCTCAGAATCGGTTTCTAGTCAACAACGGTTTGCGGTCGCGTGCACAAATAAATTAAATATTACTCGTATGCTCCCGAGCAACTTTTCTCCCAGAAACCGGTCGCACGACTGTCAGCGGTACAGGTCTTCTATTTTTTCTTCTTGATAATCGAACGGAAAACACGACAATATACGAGCGTAAACCGTTTACGAAAAATCGAGACGAATCGCAGGTTTACAAGCGAGAAAAATTCCAAAATTATAAGCGAATGAAACACTATTTTGTAACCGTCCTGTATACATATATATACATACAAATATAGTTTTTATAAAGCACACAAAAAAAAAAAAAAAAAAACATGTTTCGAGTGGATCTCCTGGTTGAATTTTAATTGAAAACGCGATGTTTCTGAACGGGGTATACGAAACAATAATACGGTAGGTATAATGATTACAAATTTTGGTGGTTTCGATAAAAAAAAAAAAAAAAAAGAACACATACTTAACGACGTTACATATTTTCTACCTTCTAATTTATCTTTTCTTTATTCCGAAAACACGCGGTGTACAAACTCTGTATGTGTTATAACAATAATAATAATAATATTATGTACCGTCGTCTAGAAAGGAAAGTTACAAAGCTCTCGTGAAATAAAAACGGACCGTCTCGTTGTCGCACCGAAACTTTTGACACCGAAAATAAAAACGGCACGTGCGACGCACGGGTGTCTTTGATGTCCGGACGGACGCGTCGCGGCGCCCCCGCGATGTGTAACGCGACGCGGGACCCCCGGGAGGATTGCGACACAATAATAATATATTAATGTTAATACGGTACGGCGGACGCGCATAACGACAAAAAACGAAGAAAACGAAATCCTAATCTAATCGGTTACTTTTCGGACGCGCTACGATCGTTTTCCTTTATCGTTCTATCTCACTGTACGACCCGTTCCGAAACACATCACAAACTCGTATGTTATTGCGTTATTATAGAACGTTTGCAAGAACGACGCGGGGAGCGGGTTACGCTAAGAAGTAAGAAAGTTCCGTAAGAACTTCCGTAAGAAGTTCGGGACAAGGGTGGCCGATCCCAAATAGTCGAGACGAAAGCGAAGAAGAAGAAGAAGAAGAAGGATGTTGCGTTGCGTATTATTTTGCTATCGAACCCGAGACCTAGTGATAATCACGGGCGCAATTAGAGGGTCGCTAGGACGTCTACAGCAAAGTGTACAGATTGCCCGACCACAGACGATGTGATATACGCACGCGTTTATAAGAAATAAAGTTGAAAAGGCTGTGCTACATTTTTACGCAAACAATCGGAAAATTAAATGTCTACAGCATGCTTATTATAAGTGTCGCGTAAAGGCGATTGTGAGGGCGTTGCTCCCGTGGGTCTATAGTGTCGTGTCCATAATGTTAACACCCCCAATGTCGGCGGTCTAGTATTACGCCCACGGTAGTAATTATCAACCGTAGACGCCTGCATATTTACTTGTCCGCCTGCACACGATAGTTTTTTCCGGAAGAAACGTATTGTTAAGACGTCTTGTTTAGTCTACGCGCATTCGATATCAATGCGCACTGCACACACCTGCACTCTTGATACAAAGTCTTCTGAAATTGTTATTTGTGAACTTGACGTTTTAACAGTATCGAGCCGAAGAGTATTCAAATAAAATTCGGATAAATTATTTTCCACTCGGCAACTATGTCCGTTAAATATATTGTGGCGTAGCCAGCGGCGTTATAGTGCAGTCTCGTAAGCCCCTCTCCCCTTTGACGTGTTTCTGATATCTGCTACAGAAGGGCGGTAAATCGGAAGGGAAGGTTAAATTAAGCACCGTGCGTACATGTTAGTTTATGTACAAAAATATAGGGGGGTTTAGTTTGTGTGTGCGTGTATACCGAATGCGACGATAGATAATTGCAATCGGAAATGAATTCTGACAGCTGCAGCGCCCGCGGTAACATCGGGAAATCGACGGGAATAAAACTCTTTGTCTTTTTTTTTTTTTTTTTTTAAGCCGGGAATCTATAGAAACATTTGTTGAAAAGTGTATGGAGTGAAAAAATCGGATCGGTTTTACTTTTAAAAAAAAAAAAAAACCGTATCGGTATAGCAAATCTCCAAAAGCTCCTGCGCATGAATCTCGGAATCCGAAACGAAAAATGTTTGTTTTTTTCGTTTCGTTTTTTAACCGTACGTTTATTTAAACAATTTTACCTATACAATTTAATCGACGCGTGATAAATTTTCATAAATTTTCCCGGCACATTTGCCGCGTTATAATACAACACTACTGTGCGTACAATATTATAGTAATTGCAAAATCCCATATAATAGAATCGGATACAATTATCTTCATCCACCGTCGTCATTACCGGCGATTATTTCACTATGTACGCGTATGTTTTTTGTATTGTTTGACGGTTCTCATTATAACATCGTTGTAATGTTTCGATTATTATTATCGTCTTTTTTGTTCTTTTTTTCTGTTTTTTTTTTTTTTGCTAAATCGCGAACAATAATAAAATATTTAAAAATTCGCCACACCGAGAAAAATGCGGAAACGTGACTAAACGGCTAAATATTATAATATTATTTTTTAATATACGTGTGCTGTTCCTCTGCGCGTGTGTCTCGAAAACGCTCGGGGAATTTAATCTCGCGCATAAGAACCGATACGATTATAAAAATAAATAACTCGAACGTGATGACGGTGTCTCTGGGCGGTGATAGATGTACAGGTACTTAGGATTTTTTTGTTTTATTGTTTTTTTTTTTTTTTTTTTTCAAAGGTAAATTCGTTTTCAACCAAGCCGGCGACGCATATCATTTCACACTAAATACAAGAACAATAATACGACGATAATGCGACGCGATGTTCTGCCATTGTATACCTGCAGTAGCGCTGCAGCGTATTTACGCGTTTAGGTGCCGCGGGATCAGAGGTGAACCGAGGTCACCGAAAAAACACCGAAAAAAATCCTCAATGGACGATGCGATTTAACGTTTTTTTTTTTTTATTTTTCTTCTTCTCCTTCTACATTCATTACTATTATTTTTTATCATTGCTATTATATTTACTACAATATTATACTTGAACACCTATTTATTTTTTTTCCTTACAATCGTAACTGATATTTCGCATATATATATATACATTATTAATATATAATGTTACGCGCGTGAAGAACAGCCGCGGCCCATAACCCTTAACAAATCGGACTTGCGAAAATACGTATACGGCGATTCTCGTAGAAACTTGACGAGACTTTTTTACCTTTCGACTTTTGTTCGATAATGGCATAAATACAGAACCGGGTGCGAAAAACGAGCGGACGCGATCAAATCGATATCAACCCCCGTGGCGCCTGGAACACGAGCCGTATAAGTAAGTGGCGTTTTATTGATTTCGGGAAAATCAAGTTTGAAATTATTTGTATTTAATATGATATTATTATGGCACATTATCATATCATTTCCCATATCCGAATGAAACAAAAAAACAATGTTTGGCCACTTGACAGTGAAAAGTGACACGAGAGTACGTGCAGCTGTTGTGGACCTTTGCATCTGTATTTACCTCTAATATGTTATGACATTTTCATTTCAAGACATATACATTTCAGCGAGATCTGGTATTTGATACAAGATCGCAGCACACGACGAACAATTTTCCTATACTTTTTTGCCACAAAATGAAATGGAATATTTTCAGTTTGCCTGTTCAGATTTTTAAAAATGTCACTTATACCCATTGTGTTCCGGGCGCACCGATTATATTGTATTACGTTCCGCGTTCCTTTAAGCGTCATAACGATAATGTTATAATGTAGAAATGTTCGTTTAGGTGAAACGACGAAACGATTTTAAAATTTCGACCAATTTAATTTAAGACGCATCGTTTTAAAATATCCATTTAAAAATAAAAGATAATAATATTACCCGGATAAAGATAAAACAAAAAAAAAAAAAAGGTTCATTTAAGTTTCCTCGATAGAGATAAATATTCAGCGACTCTTTATCACGATGACGATTAACCGCAACGTCATTATTATGATGTAAATTAAATATTTATTAATATCAATCTTGATGATTTCGTTATTTATCTCGGACGACTCGTCGTTTCTCGTTTGTCGGGATAATAATAAAAGAATACAAATATAACAGCACGCATCTTGTTTTTTTATAAAAAAAAAAAAAAACACCTCGCTACTTCGTTTTCGTCAAAGAAATATTTTCGACTTTTGTAGGAGAATATTGTACAAAACGTACGTGTTGTTTAACTTTTGCAGTCTGTTGGCAGAAAAAACGACAGCTTAACGTGCACTGCGGATAATAATATGACGTTTTGAAGAATATTGCCAAAAAACCGTACACGAGAGTAATCGCGTATTATTACTTTTTTCTTTTTTTATTATTATTATTATTATTATTTCTCGCTGTATAAAATAAGTAATGAGAAAAATATTTTTTCGATCTCGTGTCTTTGTACGAACGTTTTTTTTTTTTTTTTTCCCATTTGTATCATCGAAAAATATAATTATTGTGAGTAATGGTCCGCAATACGAAATGAAACGACAGTACAACAACAGTGCGTTGAAACCGCCGTCGTTTAGTTTCCTCTACTGGCGCATCCCCTCACGTTTTACAGCGCGTGTCAGGGGTCTTATCTCCCTCCGCTCCACTCTCACCTGTCGGCTTAAAAACCCAAACAAATAAAAGAGATTTAATAGCGAAACGCACATGTTTCGGCCGAATTACGAGCGGATACGCGCCAACGTACGGCACTGATTGCACGATGGCTTTTATGTGCAGGATCCGGCTTTTAAATCACCGATTCCCGTAACTACAGTTCAGCCGGGTTTAGGAGGAGACGATAGTAATCAAGACCGATTCTCATTCGCTACCTCCCGTCGAAAATCCCTACGGCCGCAACGGTCTCGTCGGTTATTGCTAATCGCGTCGTCGTCGCGAAACATACGCGTCCGCGGACAACAATCAATCGATTCCGTTCGGCGGGGAAAATTTTACAATAAAAAAAAATAACAGCAGGCCAGGTACCGGTTATTATTTTACGGCCGGTTCGGAAATCGGACAACGGATTTTTCGTTCTGCCCGTGCTAGGGGGAAAAAAAAAATCTGTTGCGTACGATGACAGCGGCCGACGTATATTATTATCGCGGTGTTTATACGATAATTACGGCGGATATTATTATTATTTTTTTTTTTTGATTTTATCGCGAGCAACTCGTGCAAAACGGACACTCACTGTCTATATCCCATGTTATACGCGGCGTACATCATAACTACACGCGCGGATACGCCGCGAAATATTATCGCCGTAACAGTACTCGACAGCGCGCGCGATAGTTTTCGGGGCGTTTGTTAAAAAAACCGTCCGGACGTCCGCCGCCGACGCACGTCTGTTGTTCGGTTTTACCGCGACGCCCGTGCGCGCGAGCCGTTCACTCGAACCCTGGACTGCGCGCGGTGGCGTGGCCGGCAATTTTCGAACGGAGGGAGTGGGGGGGGGAGGGTTGTGTGTAGCGGACAAGAATCGTAAAATCGTCTCTTCTCTGCTCACAATTATACTACTGCGCCCGACCGTACGGTAATTTAAAAGCCCGATCCTATGCAAAAAGCCGATTTCCAACACCAACGCATCCATCGAGCTTTTCCCCCCGTTGAATCGGCCGAAATATAACGCGTGTCGATATCAAATAACATGTATTTTTGTTTGTATTTTTTTTTTTTAGCCATCGGGGCGGGGCACCTTACCTCTAAACTCTACCTGCGTACGCGATCTACGACAGACGCGTAGCGGTTCTCAAAGCGAGGAGACGGGTCGCGGGGACGGAATCCCAGTCCTCGTTGAGGGTAAAATCACCAGTTCAAGTGTTCCGGAGGGGACGGTTTTCAAAATAGGCGCGGGTGTAATTGTCATTGAACAATATTGTTCGGCAGCGACATTTCCGTTTCGAATCAGTTTTTCTTAAAAAAAAAAAAAACAAACGCTAGTGTTTTCTCACGCCCGTTATATAGATTTTAAGTATGGGTAATCGAGTTTCGTTTTACATTCGTTTCTACACCGAATGGACGTGCGCGTATGATAGTAATGGAGGCGTTTATGTGGACGGTTCGGTTTGTTTGTAAACCATGTGTATTTCGTGTAATATTTTCACAGGCGGATGAGCGTGAAAGAAAAAAACATTTCGCGAGTGTTTTTGTCTCCGTGACGCCCCTCGGTTTTCGGGTAAATATTATAGTCGTGCCCCCTAGAAGTTTCGTCCCCGCCGTTAACCTGCACCGCGTCCATGTGCGAAACGCACGAGGTTATATTACCGTTACCGGATTGCAGACAGTTTTTTCAAAGTTTTTTTCGGACCGATAATAAAGGACGGCATCGCAAACCGGAGAGAGATCGGAGACGAAAAGGAAACACAGAACGGAATATATATTTTAGAGACGGTCGACACGAGGAAGACTGATGAGGCCGGCCCGAATGTAATTTAACGGACGCGTATAAGCCGAAACTCCTATACCGGCCGTCCGAAACAGAACTCGATCAGGTCAATTCCACTGGGACGGCTACAGCGAATGAGGCGGAAAGACGTAGGGAAAATAAAACAAAAAAAAAAACGACTAAAAAGTTTTATCAGACGGCGCACTGAATCGGAAATTTCGGCAACGGACAGAACGCAGCCGGACGGTATAACAGCCTGCACACACACACACACACACACACACACATAATGCTCCCACCAAATAATTATGACGAAACGAGTATAAAACTATCGAGACCCCGGTCCTAGGGCAGAGGACTTGCAGCATTTGCATATTCGCATTTTTGCACAGTCACGAAAACAGCCGAGTACAAAACAAATACGTTTCATGCTTTAAAAAAAGTTAGTTTTGAAATTTTATTTTGCATATAAATGCATACTTTGAGTCCTTTTTGTTTATTGTGCATATTTTACATTTTTATCCGTCATTTTATATTTTTTTGAGACATATTTACCTCGCATCGATATTCGCTTATATCGATATATGTTTTAATTTCAAACAATCAGTCGAAATGTTCGGATAAAAATGTATTTCGAATGTCCACGGGCATACGTTTTTCCTAGAAGTGCTTAACGGTCGGCGATATGGCAATAACATCGATTTGCCGGAATTATTTTCATCTAGGCAGACGGTCGTTTACGGATATTTACGTATACGTTTATTCGATTAGAATTTTTTATTTATAAAACGTTTCTAGACACGACAACAATCAATATTTTAATATTTAGTCGCGGTCAGTTCTGCGGAACGTGCATTCGTATTGATCATGCCGACTTATTGGCCGTACTATACATTTATTCGAACATTTTTATTCCATACTCGATATTTGTAATAAAACGCCGAAAGATAAACGGCCATTAAGTACTCGGTTAACATGATTTGTGTCCGAGTTTGGAATATTAAGAAAAATGTGTTTTGGGTATTTGAGTATGGTATGAAACATATTTAAATTATATACTTGTTTTGACGAAAAGCTATTTATTTTATAAATACTTTAAAAAAAAAAAAAAAAAATTCTAGGTGCATATTATAGGGTTTTTAAGTGCATAAGTGCTTGCGTGTGTATTGCTTTTTTAGAGCTACAAGTCCTCTGCCCTATCCGGCACCAATACAAGTGTATCTCGGTGTATACATACGTATGTTTTCATTAGATTGTGTATAACATAAATATGCTGTTCGTGAAATTCTGATAGAGGAAAATAAAGATTCGTCGCGAGAATCTAATCTAACCTAACTTAACCTAACCTAACATTTAGGCGGAAAGTGGCACCGAAAGCGTTCCGTCGTGCAATTTTAACAGCGCAAACAATCGTGACAATTATAACAGTTTTCTTATCCGTGTCGTCCGGTTACCTCGGACCGTTATTCGCGGACGACGATCGGTCGTAAACGATGCGGTATCGGCTCGACGGAAAAAACAAAAAAATAATAATAATAATAATAACGAAATATTGGATTCTGTCGGAAAACCGTTTTTTTTCCGCGTGTCCTATCGACTCACTAGCCACAACGATATCCGCGCCGGTGATTCCTGCACCGTCAATACCGATAACGATAACGATAACGATAACGATAATCGTGGCGGGCCCTCCAGTGGGGTAACTACGAAATATCGCGTACAAGGAGAGAGAGAGAGGGGGGGGGGGGAAAGTCATTCGAAAAAGTCCTTCGCTCGACCGCGATAACGCCTTGGGCCCCTATCGCGGCGGATTCCGCGAACGCCATGGTCCACACGCTGTACCCAATACAGATAAAATCGTCGCTAATCGAACAGCGATTCGGAGCGAAGTGCCTTTTACACGCACGTTTTTCCCGGTTATCCCCGGGGCCGTTCCGAACGCCGCTCGAGGTCTCTGACGACGTCTCGACGAATCTCCTTTCCGCCGAGGAAACTACCGTGCACTCGAAAATCGCAGCGACCGTTTCCGGCGGAAGAGCCGCCGGCGGGAAAAAACGACTCTGAACCGAGTTCGGCTTGTGATGGTGTCGCCTTGTCGACTCTATTATATTATGTGTCGTGCCGCGGTAAAACGATTACAACAACGCGCGTTCCCGTGGCTACAACGATATTGTTTAGAAAACATTGATAAAACAATAAGAATAGGTTCTTAATGACGACGATAAATAAATACGAACAGTCGCTATAATGACAGTCTTGTTATTAATTTTTCCGTCTTTTTTTTTTTTTTTTTACCTATGAACGAGGTTTTCCTCGTTATCTCGAATATTAATGGGAATTTCAAAAAACCCTCACCTCCCTACAAAGCGCCGCCCGGAGTACGTTTACTGCCGGGAAAGACACGCTGCTCGTGATAACCGGAGTAAGTTTTTCCGGTAGGAAAAGTGTTCACCACGTGAAAAAAAAAAAAAATCCGAACGCGAACAATCAACGGCCGTTTTGTTGCGCCGGCGTTTCGTACAGCTCGGAAAATACTCGCGGAGAGACGGTTTCGAACGCTAAAACGGTTTTTGGCGAACGGGTGCGCTTTTACGGAACCCGGGGCGCGCGGCTAAGACGGCGCGACGAAACTCCGACGAAAACTTGGATTCCGTACGGACGGGCGGATTGGCTCTCGCGTCCGGATTGTTCAACAAAACGAAACCGCCCGGGACCCGGAGCGGACGAATTATGACCGCGACCGTTTCCCCGTGTTCTCGGCCGAGTTCGGCGGGCGAACTCCAAAGACCGTCTTTGAACGGCGCCCGGCCCGAGGAAATAACAATTTATTTACTGGCCGCACAAACGATTCCGACCGGAATTGGACCGGCGGTTACGCGGGGAACCGCCGAGTGTTGTTGACACGCGTCGTAAACGCACGCCATTCACAGACGCCACGGATCGACGGGACAGTCAAACTCGGGCGAAGAACACCAGTTGAACGTTTCACCGCCATGGATTTCATTTGTCCGCGAATCGACCGGCTGATATCGTGTTACACGTGCGGCGCGCAATCGTTACCGCCGTTTCAGCTGTGCGAGGCGTCGCACGTCAACTGTCCGCCGTGCTCGAAGCACATGGCGCGATGCGCGTGCGGCGGCCGGTTCGCGCGCGGGCCGCACCTGCTCCTGGACTGGATGGTGTCCGCGTTAAAGTTCAAGTGCAAGTACCGGGCCGGGATCGCTACGGGCGGCGGCGGCGGCGGCGGCGGCAGCGGCGACGACGCCTGTCCCCTGAACCGGTGGTACGCGGTCCACGAACTCCGCGAACACTACCGGCACGAGTGCACGCGCAACGCGTTCCCGTGTCCGTGGAACGATTGCGATCACGTGGCCCGCATCGAGACCGCCGCCGACCACTACGAGGAGGCGCACGGCCCGTTCCAAGCGCTGATTCCCACCGACGTGGACCGTTGGCACGACGTACAGTTCATCATACCCCCGTCGTAAGTGTCTCGTCGCCGTGTTACCACTGTTACCGCCATCGTCATTATCGCTGTCACCCGCACCGTCGGTTGTGTCGTTGTGGCGAAAAACTATCGGTAAACGGTCATTAACCGAAAACGTTACACGTTTGACCGCGATCGTTTCTGCGATACCGTCCGGTGTTGTAAAACCGCAATACAGGTTCGATCGGTTTAACAATCGCAACGCGTTATATTTTTTTTTTTTTTTTTTTTATGGCGACGCGAGCGCCGACGATAATTTGTCGAGTGTCCGTGTTCGTTGTTATTCGTGCGCTAGGTACAAGTCACGTTCGATTGTAGAAACACGTGTGACCGGAGTCAATAACGATTCTCGGGTAGATTTCGTCGTGCTGCCGGGACCGCGGGGGCCCGGGGCCTAAAACGGATGAGTAGAGAGAGAGAGAGAAAAAAATCATCGGCAAAAGATACCAGTAGTAACGCTCGTACGAAAGACCCGGGGCTACGGCCCTCTACCCCTAACACCCCCCTCCTCCCCCTTATCGATCACCAACCACCGACAATTATCCGGGGAAACGGGGGGCGGGGGGCGGAAAAAATCAAAACTTGACGGGCGCAAAATCAGAACACCATCCGGTTTTTTCGCGGAGAAGCTCAAATTTCGGCATGGGGGTCCAGAGTCCGTTGGCTCCCCACACTCCCGGCTGCGTGCCCGATCGGTTTGCGTTCCCGTATATCCGCTTGGGACGCGAGTTGTCCTCCCGACGGAACGTCCAAAACGAACAAACATTATGCGAATCGTAAAACAGAACAACGCGTTCGGGTGCGGGGATAATAATGTAAATATAACGTTTCTCGGGGTAACGTATTGAAGTAACGGACCAACGAACAAATTACGTTCCCCCCACCCCCGAGTTCCGTGTGTAACACTGTACGATTGTGTGGGCGAAACCCGCCGGGGACAATAACGCTATGTGTTTTTCTTTCTGCGCAGGACACGGGCCGACTTCGTTAAAAAAATATTCAACGGCTATTTCATGTTCACCATGAAGTATCCGACGTCGCCGTACCGCCGGAAGCACCCGCACCTCAAACCTCAAATCACCATGCGAAACCTCAATCCGGCGGATCAGTTGCAGTACACGCACGATTGGGAATGGGACATGTTCAGAAAAGTCATTATAGTCACCGTAACCATAAGGGAGTTGTACGATAACTGTTGATCGATATTATTATAATCTTTCTTTTTTTTTTTTATTTTTTTTTTCTGTTTAACTCTGACAATCCCGTTTTCATTAGAACGGAGATAATAACCCGATTCGATAAATTATCATAATAACACGTTGGACATTACGTATAATGTCCAATAATAATGCCGCGTAATATATTACGATAACAGTCCAAACGAAATAAACGTCTTGGCCGCCGCTCTTCGGCTCGGTCGAAACGAATTCCGGTATTTACGTGTCAAGGCCCTTTGTTAAGGGCAAAGAGATGACGTCATGGTCACCCGGCATGCTGTCTCGGCGTGACTAAACAACGAAACCGCGTTACTCGGAACCTAAATTGCGGCCTTTATATCGGAACGAGAGTTCGTATACGAATAACAAAAAGATAAACGCCGAGCACGAGGCGAAAATTCGAATAAAGTTTTAATGTTGAGCAGCTTTGAAATGCAGTGACCACAGCATAATAATATCATATTATATTTTTAACCAATATTTGTAGTCGTGTATATTGACCCAACGCTTACCCGGCTGTAAATCGTCTGTCCGATTTTTTTTATTCCCTCTAGGTCTCCTAACTTCTGGCGCATTTGTCACTTGCGGCCAATCGGGGTTTTTCGCCGTTTCAATCGCACAAAAGATACGCCGCGTCAATGCGTACAATTATCTGATACCGACATCGCCATTTTGGAAAAAAAGCGACTGTTCCGGTTTTTTTCCCCGTCCCCTTCAGTCATGTTAAACAATACGTATTGTAAGTCAGTATCAAAGGACCACCCCCCCTCCCGGAAAGAAGTTCAAAAACCCCCACTGGGGTATAGGACGCATCGTGTACATTTATTTATACGATTTGTTTATTTGAACGGCAAAAAGCTATAGATACGAAATACAAACGGCAATAATGGAGGTTGTAAAGGAAAAATTAAAATGTTTGATTAAATCCACGAATCTCATTGGTAATGGACACGGTAAGCTCAAAAATGGAATCGATTTTTCTATTCTGACTTTTTAATTCTTCACGAACCGTGTTTGAAAAGCAAAAGTACGCAAACCGATCGGGGCATTGGCGGGAATTAAATATGTCTTGCCCGGTTTCTGGTTTAGCGAGTTTTACACCGTGACTGAAATCACGCGTTATTACCTATCTCAGATTGATAACGTGTGTTATTAACGCGTCCTTGACGGTATGATGACCTGTCAAACTGATGTTTGGTAAGACACATTTGAATTCGTGTCGAAACTGATCTCTCATCAAACTATGTAAATTCAAAAACTATCAGAAGTCCTAAAATAATGAAACTATAGAGGAGGTTAGGGGAAAACGTGTTTGAAAAATGTTGTTTACAATCATATACACTATAACACGAATGACTATCGGGCGTTTTTCATTTTTCATATTTTTGCGCTGCATTACTGTTCGCAGGCCCGGCGAAAGGTCGAAACCGAAACGACGCCCGGGCAGGGCGAGGCGGTGACGCGCGTTACGGCGTCCGCACCGCGGTGGACATCCGGATCGATAACACAATAATATTATTACGTGTAAACATGCACACACACACATACGGGTGAGTCGCTGTCGTTGTAATCGCAGCGCACCGCGGGGAAATTTCGATATGTTTTTATGAAAAATTTGAAAAAAAAAACCTCCCACGCGACGGCGACAAAGCGAATTTCGGTACAATAATTGAGATACAGACGAGTAGTACCTACCGCGTGCGGGGACACGTGCATGTCATTAACAGCGAGTGACCCGAGTAGGTACCCGGCCGGGACGAGAACTAATAACGTACACCGGGGAAATTTATTGTTCGGCGTATTCGTACGGTCGCGTACACGGAGGACGCGGCTTTTTTTTATTTTTAGGATTTTTTTTTTTTTAATTTTATTTCAACGTCCTTTGGACGTCCGGCGCGGCCGCGTGTTTATTGTGTAATACGTTTTGTTTGGTGTTTTCTCTCTCTCTCTCTCTCTCTCTCTCTCTCTCTCCAAACGCCGGTCGGCGACACGAACCCTCGCGGCGGCGCACGTCCCCGACAGAATTATTATTATTGTTCGATTCGTCGTAACCCGCACGTCTCTCGCCGGCGCACGTACGACGGGGGATTCGGGACAGGTGTGTCGGGGCGGCTTTAGGGGTTACGCGGCGCAGAACGTGCCACTCCCGTTCCCTCCCCCGGAGGTTAAGACGGGTTCGACCCCGAGGATTTTTCGGAGATTAGACCGGAATGATTATTATTATTATTATTATCGTCATCGGGTCCGCGCTCCGGTTTTCTTCGGCGATATTATTGCCTGTGTGTTTTGGGTAGTTTCGGTGTTTGCCATGTCGAAACGATTCCGGAGTTTCGGAATAAACAAACGGGGAGATAGGGAGAGAGACAGCGAAATAGAGAGAGAGAGAGCGTAAACGCGGGCCCGTTTCATCGTCGAGTTTATCCTCCGTGCGTACGCGCGCTGTGTTATTATATTCAAACATGCGATTTACGTCGCGGCCGTCACTCGGAGGGGCGGACGACGAATTAATACATCGTGAACATTTTCGAAATTACCGTATCACGTGTATATATAAATGCACGTATATAATTAATACGGAGTCGGTTGTAAAGTTTTCGGAGACCGTGCACGTGCGCGTCGTTATCGACGCGACGGGGTAGGGGTTCAACGCAGCCGCGATAAACTGCGGAAAAAAAAAATCCAAATTCGAAAACGCGCGGGTGTCCCGGTGTCGTCCCCGGGGGTCCGTCGAGAACGGGGAACTCGAGTACAGCGCGACGCAATGCAATTGCAATGGCATGCAATGCAATATATTAATACTTAAACGTTATCGACGTTATCGTTATTGTTACGAACGAGGTAAGTCGGCTGCACGCGGGAACAATCGTCGTGCAGAATAGTCGGTACCGCCGTAGACGTTAAACAGTTCGGTCGAAAGTTCGACATTTTTCAACGGTCGTTGGCCGGCACGCTATGGCCACCAACCACGAAAATATCGGCGCGGATATTCGCGTTTGAAACGCGTCAAGGTGTACGGCACAGCGTAAATGTGGACGATTTCAAATTCAGCGAATATTAGAACTTTAAAATGTGGCGGTACGAATTTTAGGTGTAAAAACGAAAAGAAAAAAAGCGTTCCGCGAGCGTTTCAATCGCATTTTAAAAACGACAAACGCGCGTAATCGCTGTGAGTGTACGGATCACCAAACGATGATCGGCGAAGTAGCAAGGAGCAATTATAAGACGTAGTGCCGAAAACGATTTGCGCACGAAACCGAATAAACGAATACGACGGGAACGGCCAAACACCGGAAACTCTGCAGCATTTACAATAAACGATACGTAATCACTCCGAGGGTCCGTAACAAAAATTATAACCATCGCAAATTCAGTATGAAGAGTTTGAGAAAAGAACCGCATACACACGGAGAGATTTTTAATCACGCCGGTGGAAGGTATGGATAGCCCTAAGCCTATGTAAAAGTGAGAAAGGGAAATGCGCGTTGTGCGCGAACGAACCGTAAAAACAGGCAAATGTTGTACAATTTTTGTTTGAGTTTAAAATTTGTGCGCGCAAACGAGTCGTAAATAAAGGTAAACTGCGCGTGCGAACGAGAGCTGTACCCGGGTCGGGGGAGTGGGGGGGGAGGGGTGGCAGGGAGCGAAAATACGAAAAAAACAAAAAAAAAACCAGGGTATTATCGCGTTTTAAGCGTAATTTTTTTTCGTTTCTCCGTTATTACGGGGGTACGGGACGGGGGAAAACTTCGACCCCGGTCCCTCGGACGGGTACTCGCGCGCGCACACAGGAGTGTGTGTGTGTGTGTGTGTGTGTATGTGTTATGAATGCGTGGTCGGGAATGACGACGCCCCCGAACGCGACGACGGTTAGCAACGGTGTTTCTTTTCTTATTTTAACAACAGTGTGCAGTACGCAGAATACAGTACGCGTCGTCTGTACGATAATTGTGTACAAAGTTCCGCGTTGTCACGAGCGATAACATGATAATAAACGAGGGGAAATGATCAAAAAAAAAAAAATGGAAACGCAACAACGGTTTTAAAATACCGCCGCCGCCGTCGTATAGAATCGCACAATCGTTTTGTTGTCCGTTTCATCTCGCGGCGTACAGGAGTTATAATACAGTTATAACATTATTATCGTTATTATTATTATTATCGCGTGTATACGTACGGCCACTGTGTTGTACACACAATATTTTTATTGAAAAATATACACGGCGACGTACGTGATTTTTATTCTTGTTATTATTATTATTATTATTATTATTATTATTACGGTTTGTGTGCACGCGAAATTAGACATCGCATGCGGAGCGACGGTCGGCGGTGGCGAACAACGGTTGTGTGTGCCTACAGCCGAACCGGCGGTAGCAAGCACAACAATAAGAACAGTTCTGCGTGTGTGTGTGCGCGTGTGTGTGTGTGTGTGTGTGCGCGCGCGTGTGTGTATGTGCGGTAGCGCAATATTGTATAGCACGCTTAGCTGCAGTTATTGTGTGCGGACGCGTGTATTGTACGAAATAATAATAATAAAAGAAAAAAAAATCGTAAAAAAAAAAAAAATCGTATTATTTGTCAGTATACATTGTTAACGCGGTCGCCGTCGTTAACGCGGTGTGTACCCGACGTGCCGGCGGCGTACGACCGTTTTTCGGATTCCGAGCGGAGCGAGTGCGAGTTTTAATTCAGTAGGCGCGATTGGGGCGGGGGGAGGGGTTGTTCCCGGAGACTTTAG
>CABPRJ010001931.1:343363-390527 GCA_902439185.1 Cinara cedri | reverse complement strand
AAAAAAAAAAAAAAAAAATAAAACCCCGGCCAGCTCGTAATGATTGAATATTCGTTTATCCGCGTATATTCCATAATGTTAACGACCGCAACGAAATACCGATTTCCTACAGACCAATCGTCAGCACGCGAAAAATCGCGTTGAAATGGTTATGATGTGTTTCCATCACATTATACGAAATCGTAAACGAAACGTGTTTAGCCGTTTATTCGCGAGGACCGTGCGTAAACAGGGGATCGCTTGGGCACAACCCCCGCGGAATTTTCGACGTGTCCATAATTCTGGCACCCCCCGAAGTCGGCATAGTCTAGTCGCGCCTGCGGTTTTACGCTGTAACGTGTTTTTTTTTTTCTTTCCTCGCGTGTCAGTTAACGAATTTTCCACCCGAAATCTCGCCCCCAATCGGAAAATCTCTGCGCGGGGACTTTTCATCGGCGTTTTCGAACCGGTCCCGGAAGCGTTGGGCAAGTGTTTGTTTTTCGTCGATTTCTCGAATTACCGAGCGGGCGAAGCACGGTACGGGGGGGGGGGGGGCGGGGGGAAATACCGCTGACGAACAGAGCGCTCCGCTCGGAATCGTTTTTCCCACGTTACCCCGTCCCTTCGAATAACTATCGTCCCGAAACGAAAACCGATTCGCGGTCTTTCGGTTCTCGCGCCGCGTCGTATACGCGGCGTAAACGACCCTCCGGAACGACATAGAGAGAGAGAGAGAGACGGAGAGAGAGAGAGATGAAGAGAGAGACGGAGATGAATAGACAGCGGCGCGGCGGAGGACGTTGACGTCCGAACGGAATTTACCGATCGCGGACGCGCGCAAATATAAAAGAGAGCGGGAGACGCCGCTCTGTGACGACGACGACGGCGATGACGGTGTACCCGGTATATCGCGCGTATTGTTAAAACGAGAACGACGACTCGTCGAGATAGTTAGGTACCGTGATGGTAGACGTCAATGGCAAACGACAAACTGTATAAACGACACATACATATAATGCACGCGAGTATAATAATAATAATAATAGAGCGGCGTTGCGACCGTGCACCTGTTTCCCATCGAAATCTCACGGACCAAATAAAAATGCTCCGCCGCCGCCGCCGCCGCCGCTATTGTTACGACAATCGATAACGTGACGAATTCAACGCGTCGGCACATTGTGCAACGAGTACAACGAGCCGCAGAAGCGGAGGAAAAAAATAAAAAAATAAAAATAATAGTAATAATACAAAACACGTTATATTACGTTATTATATTATCGTTTATTATCGCGTTTTTCGCCACAACTTTGTCTTCTGCTGCTCTGCTCTTTCCCGTTTCCTCTGCCCCGCCGCCGCCGCCGCCGCGTCCCCGTTCCATTCACGTACCCGCCTATACGTTATTATTATATTATATTATTTACGACCGACAGGCTGTGCCTTTCCCGTCCGCAGCATCGCCTCATTACTATCAATCATTCGATATACATCGAAAAAAAAAAAAACAAAAAAAATATTCTTCTCGCAGGAAAAAAAAAAAATAATTAAATGGTAACAAATAGAAAAAAACGGTTAAATAAAATATTCCCGTTCCGTAATAGTATTGTTTACCGTCCGATATCGTTTCGTCGCACCTCTCGATAAAACATACATTACGAATGACCCGGGCGCTGCCGGGGGCGTCGTTTCGCGTTTTTTTTTTTTCCCCCCCCAAAACGGACGACGTTGAAAATTCTGCGTGCACAGCAAAGACTACGTTTCCGTGTGAAGTTCTATAATTCGATATTTTGCCGAATGTCGATTATTATCGGAAACGTACACACGGTCGGGGCGCATACGATAATACGAGGGCTAATCAAAAAGTATCAAGACTGATAGTATCATTCGGAAAAGGAGCATCGAAGAGCAATAGGATCGGTATCACTTGCTTCTGTGACTTTTTCTGAGTACATTTGTTTTTATTGCTTCTCTATAAAATTCTTCGGTTTTATTTCACTGATATTTTTGTAAAATATATTTTTCGAGTTTGGCGATTTTGTAATAAACCCAAAAGAAGAGTGACTCGACTGATTTGGAGATTTTAGAAAATTCGTCTGCATTTTTTTCCAGTTTCAGAGGGATGCGACATTTCACGGTTTTTTCCATTAAATGTCAATTGAAAAACTGAAAATGTGCCCTCGAATGGCAGCGAGTTCCGCTACATTTGGATTCATTACGAAATCGCCAAACGTAGAAGTTTATAGAGATTTTATACAAATAGATGTGCTCAGTATAAGTCATAGAAGCAACGTTTACAAATCGTTTTGCTCTTCAACGCTCGGTTTCCGAGTAATATTATCAGTCTCGATACTTTTTGATTAGCCCTCGTATATGTGTATATACGAGGTACACATCCGGTGCTCGTCAATATTTCAGTTGATATGAATTGCACAAACCGCACTCGACGTTGTGCAGGTCGTACGTACAGAACGTTATTTTGCGGCGTATAGTGACGCGTTAACCCGGAACCGCCACTGCCGCCGGTTAATCGGCAAAATATTGGGCATAGAATATTATGTATTTTTAATAATAACAAAACAAAAATGAAAAAATCACCGTTCCGTATGCTAATATATTACCGACGCGTATTCCGTTAAACTGTTCTGCGGCGCTGTGTCTTTCGATACCGATCGAATTAAAAATTTGATGAAAAATAAAAAAAAAAAACGAGCAAAAACGACGTCTTTACAATTTACAACTATAAAGGGTATTGAGTTTCGGCGGTTGCGTATCCATCCGTATGTAATTTTATCGAACAATAATTGTTGCGATAAAACCGCGAAAATATTTTTTTTTTTTCATAAAATCTATTACAAAACGATCGTATACTATTTTGAAAATATTCTGCGCGGTTGCAGCTCGTCATTTTGTTTTTTTTTTTTTAAATTTTAATTTCAGGGACGTTTGGGAACGTTCGACGTGAAAATCGCCCGACATAAATGCTGCTGCTGGTTAATACCGTTCGGTAAGAAAAAAAAAAAAAAACACGTTGAAAACGTCCGGATACATTACGGAAAGTGCATGGGGGACACGGTCGGCGGGCGCGAGTCGCTTCGGGGTTATTTTCGCCGCTGTAGGTGTACGACACGACGCGCAATGTCCGCCCGCGGTACGTTTTCTCTCTCTCGGCTAAACCATTTCAAACGAACGGAAAAAACTATACGAACGCGTGTGGGCTTTTCTGCCGCGTCCCGTCACTTCCCGTCCGAACGCGCGTGGCGGCGGCAAAGCCGTCCGCACAATAAACGGACGGATTTATTTTCGAGACGGCGCGCGGGTCTCGGGCACTCGGCCCCGGCGGTAAAAACGCATAAACGGTTTCGATTGAAATTCACGTCCGTCGGCCGGTACGACTTTATCCGTGGAACGGGGTAACACGGACGGGGCGCGAACATCACGCCCGTCCCGTCTGGTACGATATCCGGAATTTCCGCGCGTGTTTTTATGAAACGTTTTCAAATGCCGAAAACCCGCGCGTTCGGATACCCCGGATTTCTCACGGCGTCCTGCGATTGCGGAGATGGATATTTCGAACGGGGGCCTGCGCTAAATGTTCCGCGAACAGACGGGAGCAATAGTTTCGTTGTTGACGTTTTCGATGACCGTCCACCCGTCGACACGGGACATTCCGGTTATTAAATTTGGCCGGAGGTAGCGGAACAACGGTACGGAAAACGCCGCGCCGAGCTTGTCGACAAAAGATTTTATCGTATTCGTACGCGTGTTCGTGTTCCGCCGTCAACCGTCGACGCGCCCGCGAGCTGTTCGGACCACGGCGACTGCAATAATCGTTATCGATAAAACGCGGGTTTTTTTTCCCATTTCTCACGCCCGGCGCAAAAACGAGGGGGCTAAAGTCGGCGGCGGCGGAGAACGCGCGTGTCCCGCGGATTACCGCGGGCGGGCGGGCACGCGTTCCGCCGCAACGGTAAAAAACGAGACACGCACAATGCGGACGACAATAACGACGCGATATTGTAGGGGAAAAAAAAAAAAAAAATAGGAAAAAACCTATATCGCGATACGGACGACAACAATAATAATATTACTATTATTATTATTATTATTGTGTTATTGTCGCGTCGTTGCAGTTGTCGTCGCGTACCGTGCGGATGTGCACGGCGGATTCGCGGCCGGACAGCGCGTGGTCACGTCCCCCGAACGTTCGGTCCGCGACCCCGGGGCGTGTCGCCGATGCGTTAACAACAGTACGCACGCCGGTTCGCGGCCGCCCGAACGAGATAATCGAATTATTACTATTGTGTACAACGGTCGACGACGGTGACAATAACGACGGCATTATTGTGTCGTTGCCGTGTGTCGTTATTGTCGCGGAACGGGCGCGGACGGCGGATCCCGGGCCGGACCTCCGTCCCGTCCGCGCGCGCGTTCCGGAGACGTTCTTGACGTCTCCATTACCGCGGCCACCGCAGTCGCGAGATAATAAAAATACGACGCGTGCGTACGAGTGCCGTTCGGCACGTCCGACGCTCGGCGCGGCCGTCCCCCGCCGTCTGTAACGTAACAGCCGCGTTCCTAGGCCTTTTTTTTTTTTTTTTTTTTTTTTTTTTACTGTCCCTATTATAAACGAACGTACGGTTTTTTTTTTTATCGAACCCTCAACAACAGCTGTAGCGGCTCACGCGAATAGGGACGACTAGGGCAGGTGGAGTTATAAAGGGTCTGCTGAGCCCCGCGAGAAAACCCGACCGACGGCTAAACACTAAACATTTCGTAGTCAAGCGCTATCGGGACAAAATGCACGAGTTTCCTAACGGACAATATGCATGTGCGTGCGACGTTCAAATATTATACAGCTGTGAATTTACGACGATTGTAGAAACTGTAAACGAATGGCGTACGGTTGACCGTCGCGAGATTCGCGTAAAGAGAATCGCGGGGGGCATAGCTCCCGTGGATTTTTTTTTTTTTTTTTTGGCGTGTTCACAGTTTTAATGTCCCCAAAGTTGGCGGCCTAGTCAGGCATGCGCCACGTAGTGTACATAATACAATATTAGCCGCGGTAACTATTAGTTGGACGGGGGGTTGAGATTTTGCCGAAACTGCTTTGCGGAAAAAAAATAATTCAGAGAAGAGAGAGGTTGTTAATATCATTTTTTTTTTTTTTCTATTCATTTGCGACCGGAAACGCTTCCGACCGCGCGTATTTCCGGTCGGTCTCCAAGGGGGGGGGGAATTTCGCGTGGCCGAACGGAAATTTCGTGACTCGACGACGACGTGCGCACGAAGAAAAAAAAAACAAACGACCGCCGGTTCCCATTCGCGAAACGTTCGATATTTCCAAAAACAAAAAAAAAAAAAAAACCCACCAGTCACGGGCCTATACGATAGGCAGGCATACACTCGAATCGGCAATAGTAAAACGCGTTTTTTCCGCCGGATTTACTTTTTGTTATTTTATTTTGGTTTTTTTTAATTTTTTTTTTCTGTATGCACATACACACAGAGATACGCGAGGTTTCTCGGGATATTTCCCATCGTGCGTTCCGGTCGCGACGACGATGACTTTTGATCGTATTGAGCGTCGTTTTCGATTCCCGTGAGACCGTTTCCGAATAACGTAGAGTATATTATTACAATTATTAAATTATCGCAATCATCGAGGGTCGCTTGTACAGTTGTTGTCGTGTAATCGCGTCCGGTCGGTCGGTCGGTCGGCGGCCGCGACAAAGACGTGTCATCGCGTATACGACGCGCACCACCAGCTGCAGCCGGATAATGATGTACGCGTTTCCGATCGGCTGTTCGGCCGTTTTCACAAAAACGAATACAAAAAAATCGACTCGGGTGCACACAAAAATAACGGCGAAAGTTTTCCGTTTTTGCCGTGTTACCGAGGGAAATTAAATAAGCTGACCTTCCCTAGTATCGTATACATTGTCCGCGATCAATTCGAGATCTATCTGGATTTTCGTCGTTGCTTCGGACGCACGTCACCTGTTTTATATTTGTTTCGTGGGAATTATACCGCGATTTGTCGTATTGCAATAGCCGGTAGGCGAGCGAAATTAGATCGTATGGAAAAGCCAGAGATGAAATTCAAAAAAGGGCCGACAAACCGTTGACAGTTATTTGTTTCCTTATTCGACACGAATATATTTTGTTCGTCGCGGTGACCCAAAAGTCAACGGATAATTTACTGGTCTTTACCGTTTATACGTATGTATAAAAAAAAAAAAAACGACTAGGAGAATGAAAATAATTCGCCGAAAATTCGATCGAAAAATGCCTGCACTAAAGAGTTTCTGTAAAACCGTTGACCAAGTTCATGATTTCTGGTCTTGTTCAGAAAATAGATACACGCGCATCACGGTAAAACTGCAATACACCATCGTTCGCTCAGAATCTGAAAAACCCGTTGGCGGGATGTCGAGAAGGGTTATAAGTAGAGTCCGGATTTGTCATTCTGTTATAACGTTTGAAATACGATGTTTATATGCAGCGAAAATTGATGAAATTCGATTGAAATTTCTAACGAACTGAGATCGTGTAACTGTGGACGGTTCTATTATTATTTGTTTTTTTTTTTCTGACGTTTACATATCCGTGTGATCCGAAAATTCAATCCCGAAACGCGATCGGCGTCACACCCCGGCCACCCTCTTTCCCGTATGAAAACTGTGGTTTGAAAATCACGCGCCGATCGAGATCGTAGCCCGTTTCTAGAAAAATTCGCATACGCAAAGGTGCAAAGAAAACGAAAGACGAATCGGTCGGAAATCGCAATATCGGCTCGAAACACTTCGATTCTTGAATTTTTCCACAACCTAACCTAACCCAACCACCTAACCGTTAACGTTTTGAACGGCGCTGCGCACGGTACTCGTTTTTTCCGAGCGCTTTCCAAGACGGCCCATCGAACCTACGAACCTCGTATAATTCCGCCGACGAAAACATTTCGGAACCGCGGACGTGTGCGCGGTACACGAACCGGATTTCAGACGCCCGGTGCCGGGTTATTATCGTACCGAGGAAAAGCATGTTGTCGCTCGAAAGTGCCGCGCTGCGCGTACGGCGCCGCGACAACGTGCGGCGTGTATTCGTTCGCGGTTGCGGTTTCGCGCGGCGATAGCTAGCGTAGAGAGAGAGAGAGAGAGATAAAATCAAAACGGAATAAATATATCGAGAAAAAAAAAAAAAACAACCAAACCGCCGACACCGGAAACCGCGACGCGACATTACCGGTAAACGTCTTGGATTTCCGTCCGCGCGGCCGCTTCGAAAACGGGCACGATTCGCGCGTAAACCGCGTCCCTCCCCGGGACGTTTATCGAATAATCGAGACGATAAATAATGATAATTGCGCTTTCGGCGGTTTCCCGCAGTCGCCGCGGGCCGTACACCGGTATAAATAACAGTAGGTCGAAAAACGATGCGAAATTACTGCCGCGCGTTATTGAAACGGTCGGTTTGGCCGCGATTTCGGACGCGAACAAACCGTTCGCACGTCGTCATTACGCCGCGTGATTATAGCGGCCGAGTGTCGTCGCCTGAGTGTGTCCTGTTATTCTCGTCCTCGTCGCGCCGTCGCGGAGAAGACGAAGTGGACGACGAACATGATTATTGTATTAAATTCATTAGCGACAGCGGCGCGTCGCTATAGGGTGGCATGACGGACGACTGTGCAATTCAGGGGCCCCGAGACATTGTTAAGTGACACGATAGGAGGACGGGCCTTTTTCATTTTTTTTTTTTTTATTTTCGCTCCGAAACCGAGCAAATCAGGCCCCGACTCGGGTCGTGCGCTCGGCCGTCGCTGGAAATTATTGACGGGTGAACGCATACAAATTTTACGGATGTTCAAGATATTTTAAAGCCGAAATTCAACGTACAATTTTATTCGCGAAAGTGGCGATTTCGGTTTTGGGCGCTGCTGTAGCGCTCGCTGTGCGGCGAGACATTTTGCCACGGGCATTGAAAATTCTAGTTACGCCACTGATTGACGATATCCGCGATACAACATGATTATTTCGGATTGCCGATTTTCCCGACGAATCACGCAGTGACGGATCCACGGGAGAACCCGCGTGGATTCGGGGCCCCTCCGCCAGACTATTAAAAAATTTCTTTTCCGCAAAATTTCGTTAATATGTTTCAAAGATTTTCAAGGAAGAAAATCGAAAATGACCGATAAATTGTGTCGAATGCACCGCGATACCTTCTTGTACAGAAATCTTACTCCGAACGAAAAATAAGTGTTAAATAAGTTACACCTATGGTACAACCATCGGTTCTGACACGGTCCTGCTTTCTCGACTTTCCGAATTTCCGCCGCCGTCCCCTCTGGTTTTCCTATACCCTCGCATAAAACAATCGTATCGTGCGACAACCCCGCCGACCGAACGGCTGTGATTAACGCGATTAAGACGGGCTCCCTCTCGCTTTGTCCTTTGGGCGCTTACGCCGTCTCGACGTTATCCAATCAATTCCCGTGGACCGTTCCCGACGAGTCGCAATATCGCGAACCTTTGTTTTTCCGCCTACCCGGCGGCCGGTCGTCTCTCGCCACGAGGTCTACAGCGGATCGATACGAGTCCGCCGGAATCGTACGCACCGGCCCGCAGAGATATTATTACAGTAAATAAGTTTTGCGTACCCCTCCACCGTATCGGGTCCGCTACACAAAATATACGTACATCTTTATACGTAAATATTACAATATTATAACAACGCGAGCTCGTACATTCAAATAATGATATTATTATTTTTTTATTTTTTTTTATTTTGTCCGTTTTATACCGCGGTCCATTATTGTTATTGTGTTATGCGTATGTTGTACCGGGTCTCTTACAATAACTTCGCACACTCGCATGCATGCACATTGTGTTCCGCGCGTTATTTATTTTACTGTTCGAAAACGTACCCGGGCATTATTATTGTATGCTCTACAATGCATACATATACAATATATATATATATATATATATTTATATGTAAATCGTTTCTCGTTAAATACATATTGTATACGATACATGATATTGTATATTATACGGCGGCGTACACCAATTTGTACACACACACACACACGCATCATTCCTTACTACAATGCCGCGGTTTTAAATCGCGTGAAAAAAAAAAAATAATAATAATAATAAAAAACGATAAAATAACGTTACAATAAGTAAGATACCATCATCGCAACGGTGCCACGAACATTCGCGTGTTATTATTGTACGCGCGGGCAATATATTTTATTGTTCGGATCCGCGCCCGCGTGTCTTACCGTCCGAACGGTACATGTTATTTTTTTTTATTTTTATTTTTTTCGTTTTGGTCGACGGCGAACCGCGGGACTCGGATGCGCACGAGGCGATCCGTTTTGTAGGAGGCGGGCGCGCCCGCCGTCACCCCGGAAAGCGTGAAATTCTTTCGACGACGCGCGTTTGCCGGAGACACGAGAAGCTCCGCGCGATATTTTAACCGGCGGACAGACCCGGCAGGCCCGAGCCTATCCCGTAGCCGACGCGATTTCCAAACCAAAAATGTCTATCGTACGCACAATGGTCACTCCCGTTTAAACGTTCACGTTACTTTATGCGGCCCACCTTTGGAAAACCAAAAGTAGGTACAGCGGTTTTTAACTCCGAAAATAATTTGAGGAGTGGGCGACGAAAAAATAACACAAGCGTAAAATCGCAGAGCCGAACGTTTCTTCGGTGTTTCCAGCGGTTTGCGGGTTTTCTCGTCTGCTCCATAGCCGCATAACCGCGCTAAGATTAGTTTTTATAGTTCTCGACGATTTATCGTTGAACGGTAAACATTTTTTTTTTTTTTTTTTTTTTAACAACATCATTTTATCAAACCGGCCCGGTTTTTAAACGTTACACGAGTTTTCGCGGAGAACGGGAAGAGGGGAAACTCATATTTACCGTAAAAATATTATAATGGTAATAATAATATTATGTCGTCACGATGACGATGCTATTCAATGTTCGGTACGGTTTCCAAACTGAAATATTTATCGCATAAATCGAGTGTCGCCGAGTTTATTGTTGTCGGCATCGAAAGAAACGTCCGATAATTCCGGGGCAAATTAATTTAGAACGTTTATAGATTGTAAATTTACCGTTTCGCGAGAAATCCTATGAGGAATCAAAACGTTTACTCTACGCCGAGTAGTTCGGCATTGTAACCGCCGTTATTCGCACAAATCAATGCGAAAATAATGAAATGAATTAAGTCGATAGAAAAAAATATATATATAAATGTCTTTGAGGTACAAAATATGTAGGTTAAAAGTTAAAAAGACGGCCGTACTTTGCACGATTGGTGGAGGGAACACTGTTGTAGGTGAGAAGTTGGAAAGTTGGGATGTAGAGGAGAATTCAATTTATATCTGTACGTAACGATAAACTGATGCTAACGAAAAACGATTCGAAGTAGTGAAGTATCTTTTTTACACGTACGTACATTTTTCCTAAGTTTTTTCCCGGATCATTTCAATTATACTGAAAACCGCTTGGAATATCAAAAAATGAGCTGCTTATTTGCACTGAGTAATTATAATTTCCTTTTTGGAAACTGTGTCGGTACTTGATGTATTGAAGGAAATTGTCTGGGAAAAAAGTTACTCGTAAAAAAAATAAACATCATTGTAAAACGTATGCATTCCTCGCTATGCTCCGAAATTTTAATTCCACTTAGGGTTTTAACGAGTTGATGTGTCGTCCCGCAGTCTGGATAATATTCTGATTCAACAGTTTTTTTTCATTAAATTTACAATCAAAAAAAAATAATACGCATTATTTTGCGCCTTAAACAGAGAAACAATGTAAAAAATATTTAAAAAAAAAACAAAAGCCCCGTTCTACTCGTACATTATAAATAATTTTCTTCGTTTTAATTCGATCATAATTACTATCTTTTTTTTTTTTTTTTTTTCATTTTTGTGTGCGTCTCTCGACCCGCAATAAGTGATTCGATCGCACAAAAACAATGGGCCTCGCCTCTGGATCGCGTGCAAGGGTTATAATAATTGTTTTTCCTGTTTTTGTTTTTTTTTTTGTACGTTTCCGTCGAAAAAAAATATAGGTACTTAAGTAGAAAAAAAAAAATAAAAACAATTCTACCGATATAAATAATAATAATAATAATAAAAAAAAAAAACGAGTCCGAAACAAAGGCGACGGCGGACGAAAACGGTAATGATATCACGGACATCTTAATGTTGTGTCAAATTAATTGCGAGTATAGCTAGTTATATACGTTTTATAGGTATCGATTTATTTCGATTAGAATCCGCGTTCTCGTTACGATTACGATCCGACTGTATCAGTAATAAGTACCTGGCTATAATATTATCCGAGACAAATTTTTAATTCGCCGCCCGCAATAATTCAGTTCGCATTCGCGCAACCAACGGACTCGCGGAGATTTAAACCGCGAATTATCAATTCGGCCCGGATTTTTGTTCGATATATTTGCCCGCGTGCGTGAGGCGGTTATCTCCCCCCCCCTCCCTTCGAGTTCTTTTCCGTACGCGAATCTGTCCCCCGACGCCGCCGTAAAATGTGTCCACGGAAATTGTATTTTTTTTTAAATTTTTTTTCGGCGTTCGTTTTGTGTACACGATTTCGGAGCTCGGACGGAAAAGAGAAATTACATTATTGCTCCTCCCGCCCTTTTTAAATATACCGCGGTTGTGATCCCTTGAAAATCGAACGTTCGCAGACCGCGGCGTCCGTACGAAAAACTACGGAAAAACTGCGGCGAGTGTGTATCGCGATAGTGTATAATATGGTCATCATTATCATCGGCACTTTTCGTACATTGAATTTCACTCGTATAATAATACAATCGAAAAAACGATATAATTACTTTTTTTCCACCTTACCTGTATCAGTAACAACGTAAACGCCGCGTACTGGCATCTGTAACAGAGAAATAAAAAACAAAAAAATCAAATATAATTTTATGTACGTGTCGTTTTACGGAGATTTTCCGTGTATAATGACGTAACGCAATTATACTATTATTATTATTATTATTATTATTATTGTAAAACGATCTAATATAATTGCGACGACGACGGTGACGGTGATTAATTATTATAGACTGGTAGGTGTAGATTTTGACGGGCGGGTAAAAAAAAAAAAAAAAAAACGTATTCGCGGGGGAAACAGTTAGCGCGACCGCGAAACGTGTGTCACGACGGCGATTTTTTACAGACGTTTTTTTTTTTTTAATTTGATCGGGAAATTATCGCGGTCCCGTTGCTTTTTCTCGTCGTCTACGCGCACGCCCGCGCAACGCGTATACCAAGTCAACTGACGTGAATATCGTTAACCCAACCAAAAGAACTCCGTATACAACTACCGCGATGACGAACCGTTCGCAAAAACGTTGTTGCGAATATCCGGGTGAACAATGCGCGCATGACGTATACAGCAGGGTCGCCGAAACCTTAATTCCGCGTAGGACACAGCCGTACTATCTAAAATAACAATAGCGCGTTCGTTCGTTACACAATGCGAGTGACTCCGGGGTAGGTGCTGTAACCACAGGTTAAAAAGGTCACTGACCTGACCTGACGAGATTTTCGTAAAAACGCTCGTATAAGTAAAAGTCGTAAAAGTCGTATAGCTGACGTAAATGTTCACCGTTTTAGCGCGAGTCCGTGTAGCACACGGCCGTGCTTAGGGTCGGCGTTGTTTCCACGACCCAGGGCGTCGTGGAAAATCGAAGTAAAAACCGCCGAGGCCCGGCGCCCGGGCACCGCACCCCCCCTCCCCCAGGACCATTACCTCGCCTGTACAACTGTTACAGGACTGACGGTATCTATTTCTTCGCTGTCTACGTTTATACCGCGCTGCGGTCCAACGGCGGGCGATCAGAAACAACGAGATGAGGATATTGCAACCCGCAGACGATTATTATCACAGGACCGGCGAATATCAACACAATATTTTATTGTCTACACGCTCTGTACGCTGCATGGTTTACACTGCTAAGGCCCTCATCGGTTGTGAAACCAGTGGCGTTCGCCCCCCTCGCCCGTCCAGTATCCACGTCTCCGGTCTCAGCCCCGTTACGCTGCGGTTTGTCGCGGCGGACACCTGGTGTCGGCCCGTTCGCGTTCCGTCGCTAATACGAAAACGCGATCGGTAAGAGACCTCTGCGCGCCGACGGGTACGGAGTTTAAATCGGACGAAATTATTTCGCGTATAAATTATTATCAGCGCTATTATTATTATTATTATTATGCAGACTGAGAGTTTTTCCGAACGGTACATCACTCTCGACATTGTGCGATGGCGAAGACGTGCCGCGATATACATAACGCGCACATTAAAATATAACCTATAACTTTTTTTTTTTTTTTTTTTCGGTAACGGTACTGTTCCCGTCCGGGTTTAGACCGAGATGCGTACTCAACGGACTGGAAAATAGTCAGTTTTCATTGTGTACGTATATACGTACAAAATTGTGTGTACCGCCGCCGCCGCCGTCGTACAGTTGTCGCTGTTATTGTTATTGTTATATCGTCGTCATCGTCATTATTAATTATTTACTGCTATACACTTGTTTTAGTTGCTGCCGCTGTCGTCACGTCGCTGCGGTGTATTTATACACACACACACACACCGGCCGAGCGCGTCCGTATCGCCGCCACCGGTTTATACCGCGGTTGTGGGTTACGTACGCGCGCAACCGCCGTCGTTACCGCGGAATCCGTACTGCCCGCGCGCTATCGCGTCCGCGTAACGTCAGCCGCCGCCGCCGCCGCCGCCCGCCTACGCGTTTTCCTGCGCGATTCGCCCGACCGAGACACAATTGCCGTCGACCGTTTTATCGCGCGTACGCGAACTATGCGTGTTCCGCGCGGCGCCGAAACCGCGTCGAGCCGGACGGGGGCGATGACAACGCGGCGAGATATTCGTTGATATTCTCGCCGTTTTGCATCACGAATGTCTGTCGGATACACCTACGAGTGAATCTGGATATCGACCCGGAAAACCGTTCGGTCCGTCGTCGGGGAGTTCGAAATGGCGGAATTCCGACGGCACTGTGCACATCGCACGGTTTTTTAAAACGGAAACTACCCCCTGCCCGTGGCGCCGTCGAGCGTTCGCGTCGTGTTGCGCGCGCATACACGGGTGTATGCCGCGCGGAGTTCTCGAATTTCGCCCTAAATTCGCATCGTCTGCACAATCGACGCGGTCCGACAAATCAGCCGTAAAAACAATGGGTTCGCGATAAGTAGAACGGGCCTGAAAGTACCTATAATAATAAATAACGTAGAAGAGCGTTTTCCCGCGTATAAATCTCGTGGCCTACAAAAATAATTTAGGTACGGGTAGCGAGCGGGCATAATAGGTAATAATATTGTAATCTGGCGCACGGAGATGACGGTTTTTTTTTTTTTTACTTACGCGGAAAGAAGACGGGAAAAAAACGCAGTATAATTGTAGAACTAGAAGGCGCGGGGCGATAAAAAAAAAAACCACGGGTTCGTTTCGCGAGAGAGGTGTAAAACCGATCAGCCTCGACGACGACGACGACGACAAGGCGAATTTTTTATTTTTTTATTATTTTTTTTTTTTTTATTCTTTTTCCCGTGCCTGATTTACCTGTACGGTACTACAACAATATCGCGTCTATATACACATTACAATATATCAGACGTGTAATAGTCAATGTGTCCAGTTTATTTTTTCTTATTTGCCCCTCTCCTGCCTCTACCACCTCGTTGTATGATCGACCGACACGTGAATCGCATTTTATGAACCAATATAATGTTATATTATTACGGCGAACGAAATCCGGGCGATTGACGAAAATACGCGTCTACACGGTTTACTCGCATTATCAGAAGAGAAAAAAAAAATCGGTTATGTTATACGCAGTAACGGTAAACAATATAAGAAGCCACCGTGAAACATCACAATATTTTAATTTTAGATTTTTTTAAAAAAAAAAAAAAAAAAATGTTTTAATAATTCGATATTGAACGTAAACACACAATTTTATTGTTTATTAAGTCTGCCATTATCGATTTTGCTAAAATATTTAGTTATTTAATTTGTATTATTCTCGTTTTTGAGACCGTAATGAGTATTGCAGTTGTGCGTTCAGTGTGCATAAACATATCGATAATCCCTATCTTACCTCTTATCTGTATGTTGTGCTCTGTTTGTAACGATGACATTTTTCAAGGCGATGATATGAAACTGTCAAAAATGTATGGGATATTTGCATTTTTCTTACAGAAGTGAATTTCCGAAAACGGGGAAACTTATCTAAGGAAAAATGGTGTCGCGCTAAATGTAAGTCTTTGATGGTTGTTAACACGAGCATTACGCAGGCTGATGATTCTATTGTGGGCTCCAATGAAACATTATCGAACTTAACTGATTTGGTAAATTTTATGAGCAATCTGATGTAATTGGATTGGATGGATGTTCTTAATTCTATCGAAGAATAAAAAGAAGAAAACAAAAGGCTAAAAGAAAGTAATTGTACATCATTGTATGATAATATTAGTAATCTAACTAAAAAAATTAATGTTTTGGATTATAAGTAATGTGAAAATAATCGGAGTGCCCGAGAAAACAAACAAATGGAAATTGTGTGGAAGTTATCAAAAACATCGCTATCGAACTAGACGTGTAGTTAACAGTGTAAATGCTATTCGAAAATTTGTTATAGACCGGAGAAAATTACTGACAAGTTAAACTCGCTAGAAAACAAACAATTATTGAAGATTGCTAAGAAAAGGAAACTAAACAAAAGCCTTTGGGTACGGTTCATCATTTTGAACTATGTAACATTTTACCAAGTTTTGGTCTAGAAAATATCAGTTTAAAATGGCATGGAAGTTATTTGAATAACAGAAAACAAATAGTGCAGCGAATTAATGATACCACAAGTGAAGAAACGATTATCGGCTGTCGAACACCATACTAAGGTAGTGTTATGCCCTTTGTTGTTCATTTTATACATTAATTCCATATGCGATTTATAAATTGACGGACAAATAAATTTTGCTGTAGCAGCATAAGCATATATGCTGATGATGTATGTCTACTGTTTTCGGGTGTTTCGAGGGATGAAGTTCGCTTAGAAGCTACAAATAATTTAGAAAAGTAATTAATCATTTAAATCACGGGAAACGATCAATAAACTAAACGAAAAAAAAAAACAAATTTTATACTTTTTCAGTTAGAAATTGGTAGGTAGAGGGGAAATTGACCATATTCAAAGATTAATCATTGCTGTCGACAAACCATTCTGAGCGGAGTTCGGTTATACGTGTTGTGAAAGGCCGTGGTATTTATGATATTATAAAATAATATATTTCGTACATTTTCCCGTTTTTCCAACGTTTTATTCCCGGTTGCTGCCAAAAAATGTAGTACCGCCCCGGCCGAATTTACATTAAAAAAAGTGTAACAACACTCCTGGAAAATCGGAGCGAAATTTCCGGTAGAAAAGATGTTTATAGGAAAAGAGAAAAAACAGCAGGTACCTGTAATGTTTGTTCGCGAAGAAATCGGTTAGGTTTAGGTTAATAATCGATCAGGTTTATTGTGCAATAACGTGTCTGCAGTGTAGCTGCCATCCGGCCGATGTTATCAGACATAATAATATAACGATAACGAATGATAACACGCCGGTGAATCGCCTCGACCTAGAAAACGCGACGCGTATATTATTTACGCGCGAGTACGAAAATACAATCGGTTTTCCAAACCCGGAACAATAATAACATCGTATTATATAGGTGTATAATGGTATTAAACAACCGTATTATAAACGAAACGGGACGAGAAGGTAAAAAAAAATAAAAAAAATAAAAAACGCGCGTGCACACACACACTCGCGCGCACGTAATATTATTAGGTTAGGTAAGTAGCGTATGTAATTATTATCATCGGAGCGATCGTTAACCGATTTACTTTTTTTTCTTCGCGCGTTTTTTATTTTTCATTCGGTTTTCCGTAATTGGTTGATGATTTTGTTTGCGTTTTAGTAGTTTCTTTTTTTTTTTTCCATGTTTTGCCCGTCAAATTCGTTATTATCGCCTTTTTTTTCTCACCTCCCGAAATGCTCCTCATATATTAATCGTGTTCTCGACGCGTAATCGCGCGTATTTATCACGCCAATCGCAGTCGAACGCGTTGTTAACCCAATTATCGTTCGAATTCGCGCTATGTATAATAATACACCGTCGGCTATTATTCCGTATGCGAATTTTCGCAAAAGTTCTACGCGGATTTTCTCGCGGCGGATTCGTCTTTGCGCCGATATTTCGCAAAATAATTTCCTTGGGATGGGGGGGAGGGGGTAATCCGCGTTACGGTGCGCGGACGTTATAAACGGCGACAATAATTACGACTACGATATTACGCCGACTGCGGTATATACGCGTGTTTTGCGACGATCGACGACTGGAATAACATGCCTCGTATTATTACGATCGCGATATTGTACAGAGGTAAACACGCGATATCCTTCGGTTCTCGGCGACCCCGGCGCACCATTATCCGTTCAAAAGCCGAACCGGCCTCGTCGTCGCCGGCCTACTAAATCGTCGGTCGTAATTACGGTTTTGTTTCAATATGTTGTTGTAGCTGTACGCACTGTAGGCGAATAAATCGTAAAACCGTCTGCTCTACGCTGAACGGCTCGAACCGAAGACCGGCGATTTAAAAGCCGCGAAGATATAACCCCTCTCCCCTTCCCCTCAGCCTGTACTCCACGTGTACCACTGTATGTCGCGCAATATTTTCGACGGCGAGCGGTTCGCGTACACCGCGGTTAGAGTTTCGTTTCGGCGTTTCGTTTCGTATGCGATAATGACCCGGCGCAGTTGATATTATTTATTTTACGGGCGACCGATTCGCCATAGACGTCGACCGTAACACGTGTAATAATATAATATACAGCCGGCTCGCACGACTATAATACGGAAATATTATTACGATATATCATTGCGAGATGAGTGTAAATTATCATCATATCGACTCGCATTTTAACGCGGCGTACCTATACGGTGTAACGGTAGGCGGAGGAGTTACCGTACATAATACGCAATAATAATATTATGATATATTACACTTCCCCTCCGTAACAAAATGGAAAACGGTTCGTCTCCGCCCGGCAGCGTGCACACTGTATACAAATTATAATATTATAAAACGATACGCGTATGAGTGTTATGTCTCGAAGACGCGCATCAATCGATGCGTATAGTAAAATATGACGTACGCCTATCGTATTTTACTGTTATATATACTCACTACACACACACACACACACACACACACATATATATTTATATATATATGTGTGTGTGTGTGTGTACCTGTATGTGTCTATCTACATTATAATATTATTATTAACGAGCGATAAGCGTATATAGAAGGGGCGAGAAAATCGTGTTTACATTATGTGCCGAACGAAAATACGCGAAAACCCGCACGATCATAACACGATATCATCACGCGTTACAGGACTTAGCGGTTTACGGAGCGAATAAGGTTAGGTGAAAAAAATAACGTAAAAAAACGTAAAAATAAAAAAAAAAAACCCCGGGTAAATAAACTTGTATGCCGATACGGAACGTGTGCGCATATACGTTTTCGGGATATCCGTTCGGTTTGAACGCGTATACATCACGAACGTGAATGACATATGGTTTAATAATGCGGGAATATAATATAGAGAAGAGGAAAAAAAAAACCCGGAAAAAACGGTTGTAATCCCGTGAGAACGTGACGCGGCGAAGATTTTTTAAATTCATATTGTGCGTACCTACACACAGAGAGGTGCCTCTCGATAAAAAAAAAAATGAAAAATAACATTATTTCACGACCATGCGGGTTTAGGTGAATTTTTAGCGGACCATTACGCGTTAGTTTTATCTACGATATTATAATTATTATAATATATTATGTATATAAGTATATGATTTTGAAATATCCCGAGATTTATCGTCCGGTACAAAAACTGCGTTAAAAAAAAAAATGCTGGCTGCTCCGGATCGTTTGAACATTACGTACATTTCGAACGTTTTTTATGATTTCGTCCTATAACGAGTGTTTTTCACGTGGAGTTCTTCTCGACGATACGGTAATATTTCAAGGAGAAAAACCGAATCACCCCTTAAATCCATCTAATCACTGTATGAGGGGAGGGGTAAAAATCTGATAACAGATGAGAGGGAGCCGGTTTTTTCTATCGCCATTTTTGTACGCGGTTACCGCCGCAGTCGTATAAGCAGCTGACTCGACGAGACCGGCCAAGGGCGTGAAATTCCGAATTTATAGACAATTTGACTATTGTAAACGATTGTATAAACGAGCGTTTGCCGAATTTCGCAGTCGACTCGCGGTGCCCTCGCCATCCATCGCAATCGAAACTCGATTCTGAGCCGAGTTCGATTTTGGTTTTCACGAAAATAAAAACGATGTATCGACAATAATACCGTTGTCGATAAAATCGAGAAAGCCGCTGGAAAACCTCCGGAAAACGAACTAGGCCACGATATCGTTTGAAAACTGTAATATCGCTGCTGTAATCTAATTAATATGCATTTCGCTACGCGTAATGTGTTGATAATTGTGCGCACTCGATTTTTCGCGATTTATTTGGGCCACGGTCCGTTTTGAGGACGTACGTGAACTGCTCCCAAACGCAGTTTTTTTTTAAACATTTTTTTTTGTACACTGCACACGAGTTTTTATCCGCGTTAAAAACGTACAATGTGAATTGCTCCCCGTTTGTTATAACTGTGTTTTATGTTTCGTACAACTTAAGTTAATTTTCTGTCTAAACTCATTCGACACTCACGAAAATATTCAAGTACACCATGGTACATAATATGTGAAAATGCCAAAATACTGTCGACTGTAATAATTATATTTCAATAATATCACTACATGCGACACATCGGTCTGCTACAGTATCTATCGATTTGTTATTAATCGGTCGAGTCGCGATGACGGCCGAACAATATTCGTGTCTATCAGTACATTTGGCTTAGCGAACGTCTATAATAGAGCCGTACATTTTTTACATTTTACTCGGGCTCGAGTATTTCGCGTACCGTCTGCGCTGAGAGTCGGTCGAGAATCGTCGCGGGCGCGACGCCTGTTTGTTAATATAAACGCGAAAACAAAATAGAAAATAATGATAAAAAAAAAAAAAAAACCGCGCTCGAGAAACGACGAAAATCTGTCCGGGCCGATTACAGTAACATACGAGTACCGGCTACATCCTATTTTGTACATCGAATGCGCACGCTTGTTTGGACGTACGTACCCATTATTTATTTAGTTATTTTTTTTTCACTGTTTGCCGTACAATACGATAATTCGACCGGAACATCGTATACGCCGTCGTGTGTATACCTACACGATAATAATAACAACAAATAATATTGTAGCGTCGCAGTTATTATTGTGTGTACACTCGCGCGGCGTTATTATTGTTATTGCCGTACGCGCGCGCCCGTCGGTTTTTCGACCGATTCCGCGTGACGACGGGGATAAAAAAAAAAAAAAATCTCCCTCCCTCCACCGATTAAGTCGGCGTGTGAGAAACGCTATAAACGCGAATACTATCGTGTTTTACGTGTATACACGACGTAGACAAACGACGGCGAGAAAAAAAAACCAAAAATAAAAAACTCGCCTCCGAACAAAACGTTACACACGCTGTTATATATTGACGTATTGTTGGCATGCCACCGCCGCCACTGTTACCGTCCGACGAGACAAAACGCCGTCGTCGTTGCCGCGGTCGTGGTTACTACGGACGGCGGGCAATGATATTTCGCTTGAAATCGGCGTGAAAAAATAGATATAGGTACGTAAAAAGTTCAAAAGTTTCGAGCCGTACCGAACGAGATCTCGGTTCGTCGTGCGGTCGTCGCGCGTCCTCGGGCCGACGGGGAAGCCCGACGCGATAATTGACCTCCGAACCTCCCGATTTTCTACACGCGTCCCGCGATTGTAATCGTTTTCGTTTACAGAAATCGAACGGTTATTATAAAAGCGCATGAATGTGTGACGGAGCGCGCGTCCATAACTGTATTTTTGATTTTACAACACCGACGGGACTGTAATGTTATCGCCCGTCAATCGCCAATCGTCCGGTATCATATTATAGAAGATCGAACGGTTATAATATTTCGAAATGAAATAAAAAAAACTCGCGAAAAAAAATCATAATTATTGACGTGGGCGGGTGGTGTTCGACTCGATCATCGTCACGCGCGTATAACGATCGAGCTGCAACGATGGGTTTGCAGAAAAAATATTCACACTCGAATACGCGTGTTTATAAAAAAAAATACACACACACACACACACACACACACACTTTTGGGTATTTCCTCTCCGCCCGTCCCCGAACGTGTCAGAAACGCTTTACGAAAAGATATTGTGATTTTTTAGAATTTTTTTTTTCTTACGAATATACCGGTAAAATTATACGTATTTTACTCGTACGGTTTTTCGCGAATTAATTACCGCGGTAGATACTATGCATTTTTCGCCCGTAATACGATCCGATTGCTTGACTTTCGGCCACTAGATTTACGATCGGATCAGACCCGTTCTGTGATAACAATGAATATATTATAAAGAGTCGATAAGAGTGGATCGTGGATTCTTTAAAGGGAACTGTCGTTATGTATAACATACTAATTTTATATTCGGATCAATTGGTTTCACTGTGATTTGTGTCTTTTTTTTTTTTCTGTCTGTAAACAAATTTCTACAAACTATAGAGCGTCTAGCGCCCTTTTACAGGGGTTTTATTTATTGTATAAGAAATTATTTTAATTATTTTTCAAACAAAAGCGTTTATTATAAATTTACATGATAATTTAATGCATGTCTTAGAAGTTATAGTCGATCAATTGTGTTTTTCGTGTTAATAACATTTGCATAGGAAATCACGAATAGTAAAAAAAATAATATATTTCACAACATATATTAGTTAAACCGCGTATTTGTAACTCGTATCGCCGGGCAGAGACAAGAAGCTGCGTACGGGAATAACCGATCCACGTTATCATAGAGACGGGAAACGGCCGAAGAAGAACGAGCGTTGAGAAAAAAAAAACCGGACGCGCGGAGACTTTAACGACTGCGACGATGGCGCGAGTAAGAAATAGTAATCGATCGTGTCTCGTCCCCGCGTTATTGGCGTTAACAAATTTTTCGATTTTGATTATTTTTTTTTTTTATCTCGTGCACAGTCAATCGTAGATGTGTCGCCACGTATAGGTGGCAACAGTGATACGATTGTGTACGCGAGGTGACGGGTAAATGCGACGTCTCTCGCGGTTCTATCCGAAAAACAATGGACGGACGGCCACACAATGGGGAAAAAAACGTTTTTACATATTATAGCCGACGAACCATTGCGAAACGGTTGAGGGTCGAATAGGTCTCGGGTCGTATACATTGACGATTTCGATATATTTAATATTTTATTATTGTCGTCGTCGAATTACAATAATATTACTGTAATTATATAGGAGACGATTGTTTCCGATTCGGGCGGGTTTTTTTTTTCGCCCCGCGATATTTTTTTTCCCCTTTTTTTTTGTCGCGCGCTAAAAAAGACAATGGCCGCCCGATTACAATTAAATTATCGCGTTTTATCGCGGTGACCGTGTACACGGTCGCGGCGGCCGGGCACGTCGCATTCGACACCGCCGCTCCGGATACGTACGTAAACGGCGCGACAATCGCGGTGGAAAAAAAAAAAATTAACGGACGAACGACAACGCATAATGGCGATTCCAATCGCCCGCGGCGGCGGTTTATTGTTTCGGGAAAACGATCGGGAAAAAAAAACGAGATGCGAAACGAAGAAAATCAATCGTACAAACGGACGGAATCGGAAGAATGACGGGGATACCCGCGTACGTACGCATACGTATTGTCGCGGGCCCGTCTCGCCGCCAGGGAAATATACGTGCGGCGTGTGTATGACCGACCGGCGGCGGTAAAAAACCGGAGAAAAAAACATATTTACCCCGCCGTCGCCGCCGTATTGTTCGTGACCGCGAAAGAATCGCATCGTGACGATAATGCCATGAAGTTTTTCCTGCCGATTTCCGGACGGGTGGATCCGTAAAGACGGAGGTGAAGAAAACAGAAAACAAAAGACGAGGTCGGGGATACTCGACGTTTAAAAACGTCGAGATTTTTTTTTTTCGCGTTCAAAAACCGACGCTCCGGCACGAAATACGAAAACGAAAAAAAAACCCGAAGTCGCGAATTTCGTTTCTCCCGAATAGTATCGCCGTTTCGGATTCTGGACGGTTCTGTGTAACAGTCCGTTTTCCGACACCCTGTATACTTATACGCGCACGCGCTCACACGCACAGCAAGTCATTTCTCGCCCGTATCTGCTCTGCGCACACTTGGGACGGCCTAATCGCTTAAGTATCAGTGTGTACCCGGTGCGTCGAGATATTTTCTGCAGATGACAAACGTCATTCGAAAAATAGCGTTTTTTTTAAAAAAAATTATTATAAACGACAATAAAACACACCGTCCGTCGATAAATCGCGCGTTTGGGTCACGGCAACTCGCGACCGGTAATCAATCCGACTATCCGACGGTAAAAACTACGGCATTTCATAATCGCGAATATTTTCTCTTTTTTCTTTTTTTTTTTTGATTTTTTGTCAAACGCTTTTTTCCATGACCCGTTTTAATTATGTTCTTCGACCTAGTATAATATATTATTGTTAATATAGACGCTTTATAGGTGACGGTGTCGAGAAGCAATGAAGTTTTTGCTTTGTTTTTTTTTTTATCGAACTATAGAAACGTTGAAAACCGCACGCCTAACGTTAACGTATACATTTAATATAGCTAGACAGACAGAAAAAAAACTACATCTTTTCAAATATTCGCTTTAAATAAAAAAAAAAAAAAAAAAAATACTATGTACGACGTGTGAACGCTTTGTCATCGTCTATCTGCTCCTGTTTGACGACACGCCGAACGCGATTTGCCCCCTCAGAAAAAAAAAAAAAACCATTACTTTTGAGTTTTTATAATATCAGGTTGTACCTATATGTCCGAAGTATCCGGAGATTTTCTTTCTTACGGATATTTTTTAATAATTTACCGTTAAGACGCGGCGGCGGCGGCGGCTGATACACATGCATGTTATTATAATATTTTCCGATACAGTTCGCGATTTCGCGTGTAACGCATCCGTCGTGGGTTTTTTACGGGATATTATGTATATTCTACCTGGCATCCTCCCCTCCCCATAGTCTGTGCGGTATCGTCTCTACATTGTGCAATATATAATATTGACGATCTCCCGAAAAGTCCCGGGTCAAGTGAAAAAACAAGAAGATAAAAATACAAATACAAAACACTCGTATTATTCAAAAGAAACTATTGGAAGGGTTTTTCGTTTTTTTTATTTTCGAAATCGAGAAAATTCGTTTGTAGTGAAAATATGACTGGTAGCATACCGAGAATTTCGGACGCAAACAGTCGCGGGGTATTACGGGTGGCGAAGTCTTAGCGACGGTCCATTATTTCCAAGTGTACCAGCGGACGCGATTCCCGCCTGAGGTTTTAACGATAAACATTAACGTTTATCGGTTCCCGAAACGGATCATAGTATTACGATAGTATTTCGGCCGATACTATCGTTTCGGAGGTTTTTTTTTCCCCTTTAAACCGTTAAAAACCGGTCTATTTTACGATGTTAAGTTGTATAATATTCAGCGCGCTTAGAAACGTAGAAAAATGATTTCGGCCCGAAAACCGCCGAAACAAGCGAGACGGCGGATATTTCATAATTTATATTATTTACAGACCGTCTTCGACTGAGGGAAAAGACTTGTCACCGGGGGAGCGATTGTCGTTTCACTATTTTTTTTTTTCACTCCCGAAAAGGCCGAGAAAAATTAAAACGAGAATATTGTCATATCGCAACTGTCGGAACGTTATTCGTGTGGTATAAATCGAAAAAAATTACGATTTTCTGTTACAATTATAAATTTTTCGCTCAGAATTCATATAATGTAAAACGACAAAAAAATTATCGAAACGAAATAATCGGACGAGTTAAAATGTTAATATCCGTGATTATGTGTACTGGGAGGTTCAACAATTTTATTGCAATTCCAACGTATCAACAAATACGAAGTTATAATCGAAGTGTTAAAAAATATAGTAAAAATAACCGTTTTTTTTTTAAAAATTTCTTAAGTTTTCGAATAACCGATTGAACACAGTTTGAATCACAATACATAAGGCGGATTTTTTTTTATAGGCGACTAAGTGCACGGGGAAACAGCCAGTGCGCAATATTATTACAATAATATAATTGAATAATGTCAAGTTGGCTATGCGAGTTTATAATAGCAGAAGGCGTATTTTGATCGTGCGAGATACTTAAGTTTTGAAAATCGTATACATAATTTAAAACGCACGCGATACTGTATAGGGATCGGGACTTGTAACGTTTAAAAACGTCAATAAAGCATTTTGGAAAAAAAATTATGATTTGAACAAATATTAATAGTAAAAAGGATTTAAAGGTTCTAACGACTCTGAATGTTATTAAATACAATTGTTTTTTAACACGGCACGAACGATTAACAAAAATAGTTATTCCGTTCGAATAAAAACGTTAGGACAGTGCGATAATCGTTAAACATTATGTGCAGTGGCGTTACGCCGCCGGCCGATTTCGCACGAACGCGAACGGCAATTTTTCGTTGCGCGGGAAAACAATACAAATTGTTTTTTTTTTCCTTCTTTTTAAATTATATTTTTAATACCCAATAATAACCAACAATCCAATACCCAATAATACCGTGTTTCGAGCGTGTGCGTGTGACGCGCGCTTACGAGCGTATTACAAATATGTACGGACGTCCGAACACGAACGGGCTGGACCGTTATTTCCGTTCGAATTGGACGTTTCGCATATATTTTATACTCTTCGAGAAATGTGAAACGAGTTTCGCGATACCGGATCGGAGGCGGCGGGGAAGAAAAATATACATATTGTGTGTCGCGAATTTTCGGCCTTTTCCTCCCATTTTCGAATGTCGTTTGAAGGCCGACGCTCGGAACGCGCGATATTGCGCGGATAAAAAAGGGTCGTTTCGTGGGGCGATAAAACGTCTTTCTCGCTCCTCCAACGACCGGCGATTGCGATGACGATAGCAAATAATGCTAACAATGCTCGAGTAGAATGAACGTTCGGCGATGATTCGCGTCTTCGCGAAGCGTTCGCCGCGTATTCCCCGCGCCTCCGCCCGGGCCCGGGTAAAATATAACTGGTGCATCCGTTCCGGGAGTGATTACGCTCGGCGGAGTCTCGCTTGCTCTCGTCTATGAATTCGCGGATCCGACCGTATACACACGGTTTCTGGAGTGAACCACGGCGGGGAAACGAGGAGAAAAAAACAACGTGCAAACCGCGTATAAAATACGCACGCGAAACGGCGAAATATCGGAAGAAAAACGAAAAAAAAGAAAAAAACACCGGAGTTTTCCGGTTGTTCCGTAACGTGTACGCGATCGAAATACCGGACGGGATCCAATCGGGGGGCTCGAGTCTCGAGAGGATTTGCGGGACCTGTCGTCCGACGAGACCCGGCGCCGTACGAGCGTATACGCGTCCGGGACGAGTGTAAAGTCGACAATAATAATAATAATAATAATAACAATAACAATAAATAATAATAGACGAAAAATGGAAAAAAAAAAAAAATCAATAATATATACTCACTTTGAGAATATCATAATTATGGCTTCGGTGGCTGACCGTGGGGATTTGGAGTCGAAGCTGCGGCGGTACAATACTCTGACGGATGGCGTCGGCGGCGGAGACGTCGACGACCGCGAGTCTGGGCGATGCGCTTCTGGTGCGTGGGTATACGTGGTGTGCTACCCGTGAATCGCCACCGGCTTTGCTCGAGTGCAGTTTATGACGGAGGAGACGACGAATGCGGTTTTCGGTCGAGCGGGTGATGGACAGTATACGAGTGATATGGTGTGTGTGTGTGTGTGGTCAACGGCGGACGAATGTGTACGGTGCTATCCGGAGGAGATGCGGATGTCTACTGCGACCGCGGTCACGCGGTTACCGGTGTATATACGGGAAAATCGGGTATCGCGCGGTATACTGTGTACGGGATACGCGGTACGGTGATTGGAGTGAGCAGGAGACACGTTCGTGTTGTTTAGCCGGCGCCGATGGACTGATGCGTTGCCCGGGAGCGTCGTCGTCGTCGGCGGGTGTCTTCGGGCAAAACGGCGGTGCCGGTGGCAGAAGAAGCGGCGTAAAAGTAGTGGTACCCGCGGGCAGCAGTGCGTTATAATATAGCGTGTACTGTAGGCGATACGCGGCACACGGATAGCGGCGGTAGGAGCGCAAGAATAGTTAGGAGGAGAAGAAGACGGAGAAGACGGTGGCCGGGAAAAACGGTGAAATTCGGCGGGAGAAGATACGCGCGGGCTATTATTGTGTATGTCGGCCGAGGCGCGTACGGTTTTTCCCACCTGTTTGGCGAACTCTGCGGTTCCGAGCGATTTCGGCCAATAAACGCGCGGTGCCCCGGAGAATCGCGCGTTTTCCCGGTCACGCGCCGCGGTGGGGACGCCGTCTTCGCCGCCGCCGCCGCCGCCGCCGCCGCCGTCGACGCGGCCGTCGGTGCCGTCGTAGTCGTCGTCATCACGGTCGCCGATTTTTCTCGCTTCTTTTATCTCTTTCCGTTTTTCGGATTTTTCGGGCGCGTCGTCTCTACGCACCGCCGAACACGCCGCGGCCGACAATAAACCATAAAAAAAAAAAAAAAATTATAATAATAGTAATAGTAATAAAAAACCTCGCGGTCCGATGCAACAGCAGTCCGCCAAAACGCGTGCGATATATTATCAAAAATAATACAATTATCTTATATTATTATTACGGTCTTACATCACAGTCGCGAGGTCTTATAATTGCATATATTTCGTCGGGTCTATCCGAATCGGTTACCGTTTAATGTGCCTGTACGTCGTTTATCCCGTAAACACAATATACACGTACGTAGGTAACATGTTTTTTTTTTTTTTAAACTTTTATTTAACTTTAATCGTACAACCACGGGTGTTTTACGGTTATCAAGGTAATCAAAAAAACGGTACATCGGCGTATCGCCGAAATACCGCGATCGAATATAAGAACACGTCAATCCACGCACGCGTCTTATACGCGGCTACGCATACCGAACATAAAATACGCGAATGTGTCCGGTAGAAAATCCAAGCAATTCGAATTTGACAGTTCTAAGCCTGCGCATAAGAACGGGAAGGAAAATTCGCGTGTTCGATTGTCTTACTGCGAACAGTGTGTACCAATTCGATCAGTGTAGTGGATTCGTACGGGAACCAATTGGACTCGTGTTACAATAATTTGGCTTCGTAAAATACATTTTTCAAACGGGAACGTCGATTTTGTCTATGCCGGTGGTTCGGCGCAAGAAAGGCGACAATTGAGAAATCGAAAAACAATCGAAAATCGATAATTAAAAGTCGAACAAAATAAAATTTATCTCATCAATTATTCCGAAATTCCATCGTTAAGTCCACAGTAGATATTATAATTGTAACGATTTGTTTTTTCCTGTTGACATTGTCCCGTCTTTCATCAAACCATTTATATGTTGGTATGTCGTATTATTATTTTTTTTTTTTAGATTCTGAGTGGGACGAGGTATGTATTGGATTTACAATGATGTTTATTTTTTTTTTTGTTTTTTTTTTTATGCGAATACTTTTTGTACTAAAAAGCTTACTCAGATTATCAAGTATAGCACCATTTCTGAAAGGAAATATTCTCTGAGTGGTACTTTTGAGAGGTCGTTTTTTGAAATTCTCATTTATATTTGAGATAACTAGGAAAACCCGGTTCTTCAGGTTGAAAAACATTGAAGGATTAAAAATAAGGTGTTCATTGGCAACCGATTTTATTTATTTTTTTTTATCGTTAAGTTTTATTATTTTTATATTTTTATAAGCGATCACTGTTTTCATGGAAACGCATATCATTGTAGTAATTTTACCGTAATTTACAATATATTGTTGACAAAGCAACACTATCGATTGAACTCCGCTCAGAATCGTCTTCCGTCAAGCAATAGTTTATCGTTGCTTACAGGTATACATAAAATTCCCGTCTGTATTCTACCTTTCCAATTTCCCGCCAATAACAGCGGCTGCGCCCACGTGCGAAGTATGTCCCCGTCTTTTTTTTTGACATTGGCCCATCTTAAACGCTAAGCCATTTGTATAACTGAATGCATATCGTATTATTATTATTTTTAGATATATTTTTGTACGCGACAAACGGGTCCGGGATACGGCGTCGAATCGAGCGGAAAACAGTATCGATAACAGTATAAGCCGGCCGGCTGAGTAATAATTACGCTGACAGGAGGGCATAACGACGAGCGTCGACGTTTTAAAATGGATATTCGGCTACACGATACACCGGTTCCTAATGTAACGAATACATAGTATTGTAATACAAAATAATCTATGTGCGTACATGTATATTCGACACTATAGATACTCGACACGTTAAAATTCAAATCACGCAAACGGTATCCTGAACATGACGGCGGTGTCATGCTGTGTTTGAAAACCGTTTCGAAATTCCCGAAAATCACCCGCGTTATTGAAAAACCCCTTTCGATTTTTAGCGCATTTTTCGTAAAGACATTGGGTGGGGGGTGTGGGGGGGGGTAATGACCCGGCTTCCTCTTCCCTCTTCGGGCTCCTGTTGGCGAGATAATACGAGTATCTAGAACTCGCGGTACTACAGATACATTGATGTCCGTATCGCAATGCATGATACACGATATGATACATGACACACTATACTTTCCAGAACTGTAACTCGTTACACGATATAATATGCAAGATACTGGTAGTGAAGATATTGCCCAACAATGACTAATAAATCTACGCCGAATCAGCAAAGTCTGTTTTTACTGCAGCTGCAAGTAAGTCAAACGGACGGGGAAAAAAAACACGATTACGGTCGCTTTGCGAATCGACTTGTCTGCCTATCCCGTCTACAAAATAAACGAATTTCCTTGTTTAAAACGAATCCTGTATGGACCACTACATAACACGAATACGATTATAATATACGTAAATATAGTAAATAAACTAATCGCAATCAATTGTTAACACCAGTAATATATACATTTTTATTTATTTTTTTGTTTATTAAAAAAAATATATTACATTTACAATCTGCACATGGAAAAAAAATTACAATAAGTAAATTATTGGTGTACAAAAATACTAAATTACTGGGTGTCGTGGAGCAGGGAAACTATCCACTGATAAGATCCTTAATAAATACCTACACGGTTGTTCGATTTCAAGTATAGTTTTATGGCAAATCAAATATAATAACAAATAAGTTGTTCACAATAATGTCTGAGTTAAACAATAATTATTGTTTTTTCGTCCTGCGTACACAGTATAAATATACAATACGACACGATTTCCAAATCCAATATCCCCGTTCTCGGCTAAATCCTAAATACGCCGATTTTCGGACTGCGCGTATAAAAAAAAAAAAAAAAAAAAAAAAAGAAGAAAATATAACAACTTTATACATATATAGTACTACCCAATAGCAATAATAGCATCTCGATAGTAATAAGCGTATTAAAATGATTTACGCACATAATTTCGTATCGTAAAATAATCAAATCGCTTAGGAGTTGATAACTGTACCGCTCAAGTTCCGGATTTTCGTTATGATAATATTATTCGACGTTTAGATTGCCATATAACGGTTAGACATAAAAAAAAACAAAAAACAACTGTCACTGTCCACTGAATTAGCTAAACTACACTACAAACGCTTCAATAACCGACTAACTCGACATCACAATCTAATTCACGTATTACTCACTTCTCATCCGTAACTATTTCAAGTGATCCTCAAAAGAGGCTAAAAACACAGTGGAGTCGGTACGATTATATGCAATTAAAGTGTAAATATTGTAGTATCTAATCGAAGTGTGTATCTCCGCCGAGAGGCCCCTTCAATCTGTTTTTCCTGTGTTATTACGATTTATCAATGAAACGTATTTATTGTTCTGATAGACACAGATTGTTTGAAAATAAATTTAAACAAACCGGACGGACGCACTATACACCGCGAGCGGAAAACTAGCGAGGAGTTGGGAACATAATATACAGAGGGGAATTTATTGTATATCAGTACACAACGATTGTTGGCAAAATATTAAAATAACAAAAACTTAGTAATAACAAAAAATAAATAAAATCGGTTGCCAATGACAAGCTTTTGCTTTTCCTCACCATCTCGAATATCAACGAAAATTTGAAAAAAATAACCTTTCAACTAACCGAAGCAGGCACCCCGTCACAAGAAAGAAACACACTGCTCTCGAGGATATTATGGAGATACTGTCTCCATAATGTCCCCCCTCACCAGCGTAGACGTACCGATATTGAGAAACACAGAGGACGCCAATATGCTGACAAGATAAAGACGAGGAGCGGTGGTTAAAGTTAAGAAGTAGAGTAAGTGGGGATCGAAGACGAAGAAACAACAGCGAAACGAAATACACCCGAGCGGGGAAGAAAGGCGTCGGCGGTGTACCGACTAGAGACGAAACGCTACAAAAGAGGTCTCTCGATGTGTTTTTATTGGAGACATTTTGTACACATTAGATCATAAAAAAAAAAAAAAAAAATAATAATAATAAAAATACTAGAAACCGTTGTAAAACCGATATCGTCCTCGCTTTTTACTCGGGATCTTAACCGCCCAGCCGGGCCGAACTCGGGCTCAATTCCGCCGTGTTTATCGCGCCTGGTCGGCACGGCCGACGCGGTCCTCGTTCGTTTAACGTTAGGTAGGTCACGCCGCCCGCGGATCCGTGCGAAACTCCGCGGCCACCAGAAGTGGAAGTGGAATACCGAAACGCCGTAAATGCATACTCATTGTACTGTTCCGCGGAAACGCAAATTTCGCCGGTATCTACCTAGTTTTTTTTATTTTATTCGGGTTTTTTTTTTTTCTTTCTTTCTTTCTGTCGATTAACCCGAGCGAATGCGATGATAATTAACGTCGGACGGCGAACGCGCATTATTACAACGTACCCTGCCCCCACCGCCATTTCCCCGGCGTATACGCCTCGCGCGCCTGGGCCCCCCCTCTTCCGCCATCTACACACCCGAGAGACCGTGTCCGCGGCGGAAATAACACGGACGACGACACTGGGTCAAATTCCAGACCCAATTTAATATCGCGACACATATATTGTTTGTTACAACGATGTAATATTACGCGGGTACAACGACGGAGATACTACTCGGACGGCGAGGTACCTACCGGCGGGTCGTATTTCGCACGCGACACCGCGCAATTCCCAGCGGCGACGCGGCGCCGTAATTGCATTCGGAATTATCACAATAATACAATTATTACCGCGGCGTAAAAACGAAATACACACCGGCGCAGCGCTGCCGGTGATTAACCGAATCGTCCGAATTCCGGTCGGGATCGTCTCCGGATCTCCGAGGACTACACGATCGAAAATAACATTGACAATAGTAGTAATAATAATTCGCGCTGCCGTCGTCGGCATTCCGCGGACGGGTACCTAATGTTACGCGATTAACGACGCGTTCGTGTGACACGCGCGACACAAATATAACCGGGTCTGGGATCCGGACGCGGCGGTTCGTTTTGAGCGAAACATAGGCGCGCAACATAGTCGGCGTCCGGCGGCGTTCCCGTGAATTTTGGGTCGGTAGTACGGGTGAAGAGGAAAACAGACGCGCCCGCAGCAGTCGTAACGTACGCGAATAATAAATAATTATTATAAATACCGCCGAAACGAAACACGGTTTTTAAATACAAAATAGATGCTGGAGATTATGTCGCGTGAATTGTGAAATTTTCGGTTATTTGCACAACACTATTAAAAATCACTGGAATAAATGCGATTTTTATTGCCGTTTTTTCGGTTTTAGCGACACGAGCGGTGTATGAGCGTCGGCCACGGTAATTATATCGTTATGGATTTTTCTCTTTTTTTTTCTGTAGATTGTACGGTGCGGCGGGCACTTACGTTTACGCGTAACGCCCGTCCGGGACCGGCCCCGAGGCAGACCGAAAAATAGGTGGTTGGATGCGATCAAGAAAGATGACGTGAGGACGGCCAGTGTATGCTAGGTGAGGGATCGGGTTGAGTGGAAGGTTAGAAGAACGAGAGTGGCCCGAAATGGTTAGGGTGAAGGCGAAGGCGCGAGTAAGAAAAATCAGTAATCGTGAAAAATCGAACCGTGAATAGTTTTCCGAGAAAAAAAACCCGCATAATTGCATTTTCGGTCCACTCAGAATCCGAAACGATATAATAATTATTATCAGAACACATTTCTTATTTGTTTCGGAAATCGCAACCGTTTGACGGTACAACGGGTAGACAGTTTATTGGTTTTATCACTCGGTATACGGATGCAATAGAACTTGGACAGGGTTAAACAGTGTCTAATAGGCACGAGTATTTATCAATAATACACGTATCCGTCAGCTATCGATAACGGATTTTCGACATTTTTCTGGGACGGGTAAGACCCCATGGTCTCGTAAATCCATCACTTATAGATAACCGCAATCATTATACCGCGATATGGTTCTGGAAAGCATCCGAGTTTCGCGTGATTCGATACTGCAGAAATCAATGTACCCGGTATAGTACCGAGTATTTATATTTAGACACTTGTTTTAAAGTATCTCGCCCGGAGGAGGCGCCTGTCTGCGGCAAGCTTTCCGAGAGACTCGTTAAAAGTCGAAAGCGATTGTACGAGAACGACGGGAATTTTAGGGGAATTTCAGAAACGTTTCGAATAAATTACCGCGGTATCTTCAGAGACACGTCAAATTCGTATTATAATCTTAACGGGCCGAACGAGTGTGCCGTGTAGATAGCCGTTTCGAAACGTCCCGTCCGTCCCCCCGGGTGGATAATAAACGCGGCGGAAAAGATTTACGCGGAGGAGTTAATAAAAACAGAACGTCGCGCACTTCGAATCGAATGACGTCGAATTAACGGTTTTTAATGAATCCGCCGTAAAATCGTTTCAGTGGGAACAATCGCGTTCCGGGCCGGAATTCGAACTGTAACAATGTTCTGTTATCGTATAGGGCATTCGCATTTTCGAAGGGGGAATGGAAAAAACCGTTTGCCGTTCAAATCTGGAGGAATAGGCGGAATGTTCAAAATATAGTTATCGTAATGCGCGCATGATGAAAATATAATATGAATCGGGTGATTTTTTTTTTTTCATTCGAAAATCAATACCGACGTCCGAAAAACGTACGGGATGTGTACAGATAAGCGTATTTCGCGTACACGGGTCGCCGAACGGTACCGCGAGTCTAACGTGTTTCGCGAAGGAAAAAAAAAAAAAAAAAAAAAAAACAAATACCTAACAATAACATTATGCTGATATAGGATGATATCTTATTATTTTTCGCTTTGTCGAAAACGCCAACGTGTTCGAACATTTATTATTAACCTAACGAATGTTCGGACTTTTTTTTTTTTTCCGCCGCGTAAACGCGTATTGCACGCGAATTCCGTAATTTCAGTAAATCTTTCTTTATTCGTGTTTTTTTTTTATTATTTTATCGTTACCGACCGACCAAAAGTATAAAATAATTATCATTTCGACCGGTTCGGAAGACATAATAATAATAATAATAATAATAATATCGTGATTACTTCGTACACGCAGAAGTAGCGCGTGCATCTGCAATCATTATTGTTTGCACCGTACCGTTTTCTTTATGAAATATTTTTGACATTGAATTCCCCGGCGGCGGTGTAAACTAGGACGAATAACTTTGGGCGCGAAATAATTTCGCACATTATTCTTGCACTCGCGTAATGTTCGCAGACGTTTCCGAATCGGATTATGTTTTATTTCCCCCGGGGCGTGGGTATATTTATTGTATACCGAAAAGGTTCAAAACGAGATAAAGAAGAAATAAATCGTAATGTACAAAAGCGCCAAACCCCCTAACTTGCGTGAAACGAACACGTAAAGGAACTCCGAAATAGGGATTTGGTTGAAGTCGTTTTATTGGTTCGACGTTTTTTTTCCGTGCACCGAAATGTCCCGATGCTTTTGCAGATTTAATGTAAATCGCACCCACGGATATATTATAAACAAACTGGACAGCCGACTCTCGTTTATCGTAATAAAGTTGGTCACCATATTCCAAAAGTGCCGACAAACGATCTAATAATAATATGATAAATTAACAACTATTATTCTTAACTACGGAAATTAAAAAAAAAAAAAAAAAAAAAAAACAGTACGAAAGTATTGGAACTAAATTCAATTTATTTTAGTTTCTGAACGGAGTGAGGAATGTGTTAGTATTACAATGACGATTTTTTTTTTCCTGTGGACGAATTTTTTACCAGCAATTTTGCTCCGATTTTCCATTATAGCAGTTTTTCTAAAAGGAAATTACACTGGGGAGGTGCTCGAAGGAGGTTATTTTTGTATTGTCCCAACCGTTTAATCTTCAAGACACAGCGAAAACACTCTCACGGAGCGACATATTGAAAATCGAACATATTTAATCGTTTTTCAAATAAACGGACAGTTGGTCCTATTACAATGAGTAAAATTATGTGTATACTTAAAGCTAATAATAAAAAAAAAAAAAAAATACTAAAAAGATACATTACAAATTATGATATTTATTATATTATAAAATATTACATACTACAAATAATATGACGAAAGTGGAACGAAAAATGTATTAGTAATAATTGTAGAAAATATTATGTCATAATTATTTTATTTTTATAAAAAAATATAACACCTGTATTATACTTATAACCCAATAAGCGTATGGTTTCAGAGTATAAAACAACATGATTGATTTTGATGAAAGAAGCCATCCATTGATGACGCTTATTGCATTAGTAACATTGCATTAGTTACCAGGTATTGAAATAGCTGTTAAGTTTTTTATTGGAGGGTAAGTATGTGAGGCTAGACGGTTTTTTTTTAATATTTTACGAAATCATTTCGCTTTTTCGTATATTGATTTTATTTTCGGATCGCGGTTTTTTTCAAATTATTATGACGGGAGATCGTAATTTTTCGATTATAGCAATATTTCTGTAAGAAAACACAGCGTGTACACATTTATAATAACGCCGTAAATATTTCCCGTTTTACTTGTAATTTTCTTTCGGGGTCTTCCGGATTATATTGAAAATCCACTGGAAAATTCAAAAAATTGACCTTCTTAATGCATTAACTAGATAAAATTGCCTTTCAGAAAAGATGCTCCGAAACGAGACTGCCGGCAGAAAAGTTGCTCACAGACTCGCAAAAAAAAAAAATTACACGTTATAGTAAAACCAATTAAACCCTCCCTACGTTTCGAATCTAAAACAGTACTATAACGGATTATGTAAATTATATGTATTTTTTTTTTTTTTTTAATTTTATATAATATAATAATCGGGCCTTCTGCTTGCGTATTCTTAAACCACTTCGGCAACGCTGCTCTGAATGCTCGGCCCCCGTCGACACCTTCGGGACGACGATCGACGTCTCCTCTTGCCGCTGCCCCTTATTCCCATCCTCCGTGTCGATGACCGCTTACTCCCGGTGCTCGTTCGCCGGCGGTGTCTCAGATCGACCGTGCCGTCGAGGCCTCCTGATACCGCAACCGCTACACCGCGTCCACCGTGTACGTCTCGTTCGCATAGGCGTAGCGTGATGGTTTTCCGCGGGAGGGGGGGGGGGCTATAGCCCTTACACAGTTTTTCACACGGGGCGCATACACAGGTAATGTACATAAATTCTCGCGAGTTGCCTATCCATTGAAAAAATATAGTTATTTAGAGGGATTTCGGGAGTGCAACCGTCTCAAGAACTTTTAACTTGTTCATTTTGTATTTAATTATAATCAACATATTCAGTAAAATAATGCACAAATTTAGTGCATTCACGTAATATTGATAAATATATTTCAATTGAAAATAATTCAGTACAAATAAATATAAATACTTATATTCTGCATGGAGTAGAGCGTTATGAATTTATATGAGGGCGGGGGAGGGGAAAGCCCAGAACGATTCGGGTACACGACATTTTATATTCTAAGAATATAACCAAAAAATAATTGCAAAAGAACGAACTATAAAAAAAGATTAAAAGAGCACATTTTAATATTTAATATAAACAAATACTATTAGCTATTGTTGTTATATTACACTAGTTATCCCGCGCCAATTTTTATGTCATTATTATTTTACCCATATTAATTTTAGATTCCGAGCGTAGCGACGGAGCTATTGGTTTTGCAATGCTGTTTAATTTTTCTTTCTTCTATTTTCTCACTTTTAGTCTGCGGACACGTTTCTCCCTAGTAAACTTGCTCCGATTTTCGCGTGTAGCACTTTTTCTGAAAGTTCAAGTTGTCTAGTTCTCGGTGCGCTCGGTGGGAAAAAAAACGTGGGAAAACGTACGATTTCACGACTTCGTTGTTTTATAAAAACACGAATAAAGTTTTCTACTAGAGAAAATGATTTAATCGAAAAATCACAAGACGCCATTTTTTATTTACTTTCTTACGGTATTATCGCGAAAACTTTTGAGCCTTTAAAGAATTTAATTGTTGAAAGTTTTTTTTCTGTAATTTTTCTGTAATAAATACACGTAAAGACTTAAAACTTGCAAATAATACTTATATTAGACTTATCTAGACGTGGTAAAATTTTCAAAATCATCGGCTTTTTTTTTTCTAAATAATTGTTTTGAAATCAAATTTAAACGAAAATCGCAAAAATTATGTATTACCGAACTGCGCTCGGAATCGTCTTTTGTCAAGCATTGGTTTATCGTTACCTGCAGGTACAAATGAAACAACCTTTATGTATTCTACCTTTCCAACTTCTCACCTACAACAGTGGCCGTTCCCATCCCCAGTATCAGCCCTGTGTTTGGTGATGGCCGTGTCAGAAATGAATGAAAACAAATAGGTGAAAAACGGGTTATCCACCTTCGGCGGACTAAATATGTTTTACTGTGAAATTTCAACAGTGCAAATAATAGTAATAATTATTATTATAATCATGTTCTTGTCCGTAACACCATGGTAACCCTTGAATAAACAAAAATAAATAAATTAGCAGTTAGATAAATCAATTAGATATTCGTACAAAATATACCTAAAAACTCCTATTTAACCCCTTTAGTGATGGAGTTTTCAAAAATTCTTTCTCATTTCACGGCGAAAGTATCAGAGGAACTACTCGTTCGAATTTCAAGTGCTAACGATGAGTAGTTTTTGAGATACAGAGGTCGGTGAGTCAGTGGTAATTGGATTTTATATACATCTGTATAGATTACACATTATATTTGAGTTGAATATAAAATAAATGAAAATTATTAGTAGGAAATTGCTATAATATCAAGTTTAAACGCCTAAATTTTGGGGCAAATATATTAAGAACATCTTCTGAATCAATAATATAAACCAAGTCCCTTTCGATAAGAGTTGGTCTAAAGGTACTAATCTAACGTTGTTTTAAAGAAAAACGAATGAGTGATGAGATTTCGCTACAATAATAATGTATTTTGCGATAAGGTATGTTGCGTTTCTCGTGCGACAATCCCGGTTTAGTAAATTTGGTTAACCTTGTGACCGCTGCTCTTGTCCTGCACCCGAAGCCGGGCGCACCGGTCTCACAAACAGGATTCAAACAGATTCGACGTTCAAATTGAACAATTTATTCGTTGGCAATTTATTTGTTTTCGCGCTAACGAAACAATTTAAACGTGTTGTAAATCGGTGTTTACGGACGAGAAAATCGAATTGTTTTTCTCGAGGTTACGCGTTGCCTTGGCGATCTTTCGGACGAAAACACGTTTCTGTTATTACTTTCGGCCGTGTTTACGGAATCGACGCGAACAAAGTTTGTATGCGGAAACGGATAACGGCCGCGTGAAACCAGTGCATGGCATCCGAGACACGGGGGGGGGGTTGTTTTTTTTTTCGTCTAAAACTCATTTCCGTTGGGAACATGACGTCGTCGACCGTCGATTTTCGCCGGGGACGTCTGCCACGGTGGCCGGGAACGTCGAGGCGGTCGCCGATGCTCAGCGCGCTCTTACTGCTCTCCGTGACGTCACCGACCCGCCAGCTGCCGGCCCAGCTCAGCGTTCGGATGTGCGCCGACGGTAATCCCGGGGACGGGCGCGGAGATCGTGACGTTTGCGAGACGAACGGTTGCGTGCAGTCCGCGGCGTCCGTGTTGGCCAACATGGACGACACGGTAGGGCCGTGCGACGATTTTTACCGGTTCGCGTGCGGCAAGTTCACCAGGGACGCGCACATCGACGACGACCAGACGTCGCGGACCACGTACTCGGCGGTCAACGACAAAATCGTGGAAAAGTTGCACCGGCTGCTAGAGTCGCCGCGGTGCGGACAGGAGCCGCGGCACGTGGCGCTCGTCAAACGGCTGTACGGCATGTGCATGGACGTGCGCAGGCTGAACGAGAGGGGCGTCGGCCCGCTGCTGGACCTGATCGCCGGTGTCGGCGGCTGGCCGCTACTGAACGGCGACCTGTGGAACGGCGACGGGTTCCGGTGGACCGACACCGTCTACAGGTTCCGCGAGCTGGGCCTGGGCGTCGACTACTTCGTCGAACTGTCCGTCAAGGTGGACCGCATGCACACGTCCGAGTACATCGTCGAACTGGACCACGCGGTCCCGTCGTTCAGCCCGCTGTACCTGAGGCGCGGGCTCGGTGACAAGAAGGTGAACAGCTACTACCGGTACATGGTGAACGTGGCGGTCGCGCTGGGCGCCAACAGGACCCGGGCCGAAGCCGAGCTGCGGCGGTCGCTCGAGTTCGAGGTCTGTCTGGCCAGGATATCGCAGGTACGCGAACCGCGGGTCACAACGACGCTTTTTTTTTTCGCCGAACCTATAACACCGCGTACCGCCGTTAAAAAACGGAAAAAAAAAGAAAAAGGTCCGTAACCGTACCCTTTCCCTCTCCCCCACCCCACGGGGAAGCGCGTTCGGACCGGCAACGTTATTCGGGGCCCGTTCCGACTAAGATTTGTTCGGACCCGTTCGGACCGATTTCACACTCGTAAATGATGCACGCAAAGCGTTCTATTAAAGCTTGCACGTCAAACCGCGGCCAATGATTCGTAAAAACCGAGTTTCGACATTTCGGTTTCGCGTGAAATATCTGCGTGCCGATTCGATTGTTAAAATGACCTTAAGTCCGCAGTTACATTAAATAAGAGGCGTGTTCAAAGAGATCTCGCAGGACGGTTTGAATTGCGCGCCGACGGAGCGTCCGAGAGCGGCAGTACTGAAATCACTGGTATCTGTGATTTCTCATCGGGATACGTCTGTGTTTGCCGATTCTCTGCGACTTTCTCGGTTTCGATATGACCGACGTTTTTGCAAATTACGTTTTTCGTATCTGACGATTTTCACAGTGGATACTAAATAACAACTTGACAAGCTTTTGGGGGGGTGGGAGAAATTCTCTTTCATTCTGATGATTGTATAATGATACAGATTATGATCATTATTATTGTGATAAGGCGTCAAAAAGTTTTGATTGTCATTTATCATGCCGAAATGTTCCCGACCTTCCCTGAAATTATTGTTATTGTTTATGATCCACCGCATTCTCGAGACAGACTTACACACGGCGCACGCGCAATTGTTTAGTTACGATTTGTCAGCGTAAGCCATGTGAAACAACGTCGCGTTCCTCTAACCGACCGAGATTATGTTAACGAAACGGAATGAAAAATCCCCTCCGATCGACTAGCAACTCGCCTCTTCCCGAAAACCACTTCTTTTGAATAAATAACGAAACCGCCGTAATACGAAAAAAACGTTTTACGAAAACAGCGATGATGCCGAAACAACGAAGGCCGTAGACAAAATACACAAGTAGATGTGCTCAGAAGAAACCACGGAATATCAAAATAGTGATATCAAAACCTACTGCACTTGGACGTACCGTTGGCGCGCAGTTCCGAACAGCCCTGCGAGTTCTTGAACACGCCTCGTATACACGCAATACACGTGTAGTGTTTTGTAGTTCTGCGTAGACAGTATGGTTAGGTTGGGTTATTTATTTCAAATGAACAATAATCACTTGCGTGTTTTCATCTTTAAACAAGCCGTGCAATTAACGAATTAAATTTGCACCGAATTTTATTTCCCGAAGTAATTTTACAATCAATTATCACGCAAGATATGGATGATATTCAATATCGGTAAAAACAAGGAGCAGCATTTTTAACCATGCCAAAGACAGTCCTAAGCCTGTTAAAATGGGAAGGAAAATGCTGGTCCAAACGCGCTGTTTAAAACTAATATTTTCTAGCCCAAACGGGCCTTTGCAGATCGGTTCGAACGGGTCCTGTCCTTTACACCGGTCCTGTACCGTACGGCGGCATGGTAAACGGACATTTTTCGTACGGCAGCCCGTCGTTTGATTTGCGTGCCGCGGATACTTTGTGCGGAATAGACAGGTCTATCGCAAGTAATTATCATTTATCCGCCGTCGACAAAATCCTAAAAGCTCCACTTATAGACCAATAGACTTATAGACTTATAGGCCTTATAGACTGATAGACAGGAACCAATCCGTGTATTGTGAACTGCCGTCAAACGTAAGAGAGCGATGCAGCGAACCTCGACGTTGAGTGCAACCACCTAGTACGGTTATTATTGTGTAAAATAATATCGTATCGGTAAATAATGGTATCACTTCTAAATACTCTTCCCGCAACATCGGGCGTCCCCCAAGATGGCCTCTATTCCCTTTGCTTGTCTCCTTGTTTATTAATAGTATCAACCAAGCTTTAAAACAGGTACATTTTTTAGCGTTTGCAGATGATGTAAAATTGTTCAATCGAGCCAACTCGGTGAATGAATTGTGAAAATGAAAAATTTCTTTTGTAAATTAACAACTTTTCTACCAAATATCTTGCTCCAGTTATCAACTTTAGAAGCGATGGTTTCTAGTAAAAATATGTTCGTCTCGTTGGTGCGATAAGGAGGTTATTTTTTGATTTTCTTTATAGTATTCTTAATCATGAGGAAACCCCTAAAAAAAACGCCGGGAAAACTTGTAACGGTTAAATTTACTGCTTCTGTTTAATTCTATTTTGTTTAGTCAGTGAAAAATAATCGTAGAGGTCAGAAATTCCACCAAATACTTTTATAAGTATAGTCTCTTACGTACAGCTCTTTCCAGACACGGTACCTTGTGTCCTCCACTACGTCCCATGCGTGCCACTTCAAACAAACAGTAAAGGTACGCCAAAATTACTAGGAGTACTCCTCCCCCTGCGTCCCCCCGGAATTCGAGCACTGTTCTTGGCCCGATTACTGCTACGGAAAACTTATTCGCCGTACTTAATATTCGATATCTCGTTTAATGTTCCAGTCTGGGTACTCACGCCACCCTATTATTTTTTCGTTTCCTATTTCCTCAACTAAATTGGGTCGTAATGAGACACTACGCCGGCGCATGTATTCGGCGAATCGAGATCCTTCTTTCTTGTTTTAGTAATACTTAGAATAACCAAAAATGTATTGTTTTAAATGTGAAAACTGTAAGTTGGACGAAAGCCCGTGTTATGTTATAAAATAATCACATTGCACGAGAGTTCACTTACGTCTAATAAATTGAATTTCGTCTACGGTTTCGATATTTTCCATATTAGAGTAATCGTATAACACTGCAAACATATTTCGATTAGTTCTGATAACCGGTACAAGTCACGCACATTTTTTTTTTTTTTTTGGTGGAGTATTTTTTCGGGTTCTAAAGGGCATTAAGTTCCTGGCCGTACTCAAATCTCAAAAGCCCGACGATAATAGAACACGACGGTTTCGTTATCGTAGGTCAGTCGCTGCAAAAGCGCTCTCTGTGTTCGACCGCGGATCGTACAACTCGTCTATCAGTATACAAGGGTCCAATAGCGGGAAATCCCCCGGCCCTGTTTAATATCATAATATACACATCGCACTAACCACGGACTAAGATATACAGGACTGGACACGGATAGGCAGGATGGTGTGAGGCGGTTGGCTACGGATTGAGCGGGCGGTGCCCAGGGGTTTTTGTTTTATCTTATCGACACTAGCGCCGAAGTGGCCTGTATCCGCGCAATACAGCAACCAATGTACCAATATTAAACATGCGTTACACAACGGTCGTTTTGTGTGAATCGTTTTATTGTTTGCGTAAAGAAAAAAAATAAGTTGTCAAAACCATAACAGAGAACGGAAAAAAAAGAGAAAGTCTTTTTGGTACAGAATTGTTTGTCGAGTTCGTTATTTTGGAAGAGAGCAGCTGTACGTTACCCTAGGATCCCCGTTAGGCCCGACCTTCACGTATCGTTGTTAACGATGTTCACGATCGAGAGGTTCACAGAACGTGCCCGGGCCCACGGCACCCACGCAATATTATTGTCCGGTAGACCGCGGCGTCGTCGTCAGTGTCGATAAGATCGGAAATATTATTTCCCGTCCGCTGTTCCCGCTGCGCGCCGTTCCGACGGACGCGGCGAAACGTTTGTCGGTGTCCGGTCCTGTACACCGTGTGGGCCCGCGCAGCTACCATGACGATTCCGCATGCGGCCCAATGCGGCCGCGTTAACGGGCCCGGGCGCGCATCGAGACGCGGTCCGGCGCGGGGCGGTTTAGGGCTTCCGGCGCGTTGAAGCGCAGTGTCCCGGGCGTCTTTGTGCACAGCCGGTCGTAGGGCGCGCACGCTTAATGGGAAACGGACGGACCCTGTCACCGTCGCGTTCGCTAACGGCACGAAATAAATCTACGCGGAGAAAAGCAAATGTCACGGGCGAAGGTCCGCGCAATCGGCGTGGCTAGTGTCGCGCAGCGTGATATTGAAATAAAACAATACGAAAACTGCGCGACGCGTTCGCGGCAATCCGCGTCGCAGACGTGATGCGGTGAAGCGGTTTCGCGCGGGCGTCGGGACTTCTCCGCCCTGCCCTGTCTACCCCAACCTCCCCCCCCACCACCACCGCCACCGAAAATACGCTACGGCGGTACCGATCGCAGAAGAAGGCCGCGTCGCGCTGCCCTCCCCGCGTCTCGATGCGCGCCCGGCCTAACCGGCGCGGTCCGCGCGCGCGTTTCAGTTTCAGCCCATCGAGTACACGACGGTGCGCGAGCTGTGCGCCCGGTATCCGGGCGTGCCGTGGTACGAGTACATCAACCGGCTGATGTGCGGCGGCGGCGGCCGGACGTGCGTCCGGTACCGGCAGCGCGTCATCGTCAACATGCCCGGCTACCTGTCGGGGCTGGCGGCCGCGCTCGCGTCCACGGACCGGCGGGTGCTGGCCAATTACATGGTGTGGCGGGCCGTCGCGTCCTGCGTGCCGTTCACCGACCGCCGGCTGCGGGACCTGCAGCAGACGCTGCACGCGGAACTGTACGGCCAGCCGACCCGGCAACCGCGGTGGGCCGAGTGCGTGGACGTCGTCTCGGCCGGCCTGTACCTGGCCGTCGGGCGCCTGTACGTGACGCGGTATTTCGACGGGCGCACCAAGAACGCCACCGCGGACATGGTCAAGAAGATCCGGCGGGAAATGCACGACGCGCTGACGGATTCCGGTACGGCGTTTTTTTAAAAAAAAAAAAAAAAACCAAAAATAAAAAACGGAATAACGCGCGCGGACGAAAGTATTAGCCGTTTCGTTATTAAAAGGGGAGTGGAGGCAACCGCGGACAGTCGCTGCAACGGCGTTCGTACCGTTATCTGCAATCGACTTTTCCGCCCGCAAAGCTCGTTCCGATTGCCGGGCGTGGCGCCTTTTCCGAAATCCCGCCGACTTCGGGTAGGTCGCATGTCGATTTTCCAGATGGTTTCCGTGACAGCCGGGTCCGGTTCAAATTAGACCGTTCGGGTCCGGGGTCATGTATTTTTCGAATTCCAAATGCACGTAACGCCAGCAAGAACAGACGAGGTTAGGTCCGTTAGGCGTAACGGTCGTATGTGACAACCGACGGCAAGAGAAAATTTGACGTGATACCCGATGTACCGCAAACCGTTTCTTTTTTTTGTTTTCCGTCCTCGATCTCCGTTTTATCGTCAAGTGCAATATCCGAATCTACCGTAGAAAAATTACGAATCGCTAGGGGCGTGTCTTCAGCGACCCTCAAGTTTAAAAATTACCGCCCTTAAAAAACCCGTTCAACTTTTTCACAATAACGAATTTACGTCTGTATTCCGCGATCGCGTGATAAACGGTCGCCTGTTGCGAGCGTCGTATAAATGGGCATGCGGTTGTGCGGAGGGAGGGGCGTATCCCTCGACGGGCCGCCGGTGTGTTCGTCGATTGAGTCGGCGGTCCGGTCCGGCGCCTGCGGGTCTGCGGATTTGCGGTTCGGCGTTTGCGGGCCCGGACCGCGCGGACCCGCGGCCCGGGAATGGGTAGACGACAGTCGCGTGAAAAATTATGGCCCGCAAACACGTTTCGCACGGACGAAACGCGCGTCGGCCGACTCGAAAAACACCGTAATAAGCACCACGCGCGCGCGCGCCGCCGGGTTTTCGCAGATTGGATGGATTCGGCGACGAAAAAGTACGCGCTGGACAAAGCGGAAGCCATCGAGGAATTCGTGGCGTATCCGGACGAGTTGCTGGACGTGCGCATGGTCGACGGCTATTACTCTTCGCTGCGCCTGGACGACGGCGACTACTTGGGAACCATGTTGCGCTTGTCCCGGTTCGAGTACGACAAGTACTTCGAGAGACTGCACGTGCCCGTGAACAAATCCGATTGGGTGACGCACGGCAGAGCGGTCGTGCTAAACGCGTTCTACAACATCGTCGAGAACAGCATACAGTTCCCGGCGGGTAAGTCCACCGGCGCGGCGCCTCCCCGCCGACCGGTCGACCGCAGCGCGCAATATTCCCCGGATCAATAATAACAACGATAACAATGACGTCCGTCGGCAGGCATACTGCAAGGCATGTTTTTCTCGGCGGACCGGCCCAATTACATGAACTTCGGCAGCATCGGCTACGTGATCGGGCACGAGATCACGCACGGGTTCGACGACAAGGGCCGCATGTACGACAAGACGGGCAGCATGCGGAACTGGTGGCGCCGCGAGACCAGCAAAAGGTTCACGGAACGCGCGCTGTGCATGGTCCGCCAGTACAACGGGTTCGAGATGGCCGGCCAGAACGTCAACGGCATGCAAACGCTCGACGAGAACATCGCGGACAACGGGGGCGTCATGCTGGCGTACCGCGCGTACAGCCGGTGGTCGGCCGCGTGCGCCGGCGGCCCGGAGCCGCGTCTGCCCGGCCTGGACCGGTACACGCCGCGGCAGATGTTCTGGATCAGCTCCGCGAACGTCTGGTGTTCCGTGTACCGGCCCGAGGCGATCCGCAAATTCCTGCAGACGAACCAACACTCGCCCGGCCGGTTCCGGGTCATCGGGTCGTTTCAAAACCAACGGGAGTTCGCCGAGGATTTCCGGTGTCCGGTCGGGTCCTACATGAACCCCGCGAAGAAGTGCAAGGTCTGGTAGGGGCGGCGCGACAATCGCCGGCACCCGCGTCCGGTATCGTTTTTACCGCACGCGAATATTGCCGTTTCCGTTGTTTATCGTTAACCGTTTGTCTGTTTCGGCGTGCGTTTCCAAATAAAATACTTTTTGCGCCCGGACGTAATGCGAATCGTTTGAATCAATTTGATCAATTTGGTCTGAACGGACCGCGTTCAGACTCGGCGACCGAGGGACCGGTTCGTTCTACAGCTCGTCCGACACGTTTCCGTCTTCCGTCTTTTGAACCGGTGAACCGACCGCGTCACCACGAGCCGCGACCCACGGAACTACACGGCCGCAGCACGACCGAACACCCGATGGGACGACCGTAGACGAATGCGCTCGATTCGTAAACGAATTCTGAACATTTCCGTCTACGCGTATATTTCCGTTAGGCTATATTTCCGTTAGGCACACACAGAGTTGGTTTGTTTGGCACATATCGAGTTGGGCACATAT
>CABPRJ010001931.1:316452-343215 GCA_902439185.1 Cinara cedri | reverse complement strand
AAAAAAAAAAAAAAAATACGAAAAAAAAACGCGCGAGATTTCGCTTACGCATCGTATCTTATCTCTCATCGGTATCGATATCGCGTATAGCACCGCGGCCTTCTCCCGTTTCGCCCACGCCGCCGGTCGACTACTTTCACACCTTTTCAGCCACGCGACGGACAACCGTATTTACGGAACGCGTTGGCGATATCAAAAACGTTTTTTTTTTTTTTTTTTTTTTTTTTTTATTAATTTCGCACACGTGAACGATACAACTGGAAAAAGAAAAAAACGTCGAGTTACCGCAACAATAAAACGAACCACAACACACCAAGTGAAATTACTATTTGGACGGTGTACGAAACGCGGATCCGGTTGACAATAAATGGGCACAAGCTTCGAACTTATCGTACGGACTGTTTTTTTCGTTACCCTCTTTCGAGAATTCGCGCGCAAGTCTGTATATTTAGTCGACGAAATATTTAAATATTCGTGCTTTTCATTTCAATACTTTTCGATTAACCGAGACCCGGATCATGCCGGTCGTTTTTAAATACACGCGCGTACACGTTCAAGCGCGATGCGATTAAATGCAAATTTCCCACTCAAACCGAATCGAGTGCCCGTGTTATGCGAGTTTTAGAGTAAGAGAGCAAGCGAGTAAGAGAGTCGATATTGAGGATGGAAGCGGCCGCTCTTATTTCAAAAAAAAAAAAAAAAACAGAAAAAACGGCGTCGAAAATCGAATCGGATTCCCTCCCGCCCCCTCAAAGCGCCGTGAACCGGACAACTTGAGCGCTCGGGGAAATCGCGCCGCGCGCGAAAACCGCGTCAAGTCTACCGGTGAGAAACGTGTGTCCGCGGACGCGCGCGCTTTGTAAAACCAACTGCCGCCGCGCTCGGGGACGCCGGGGGAAATTGGCCGTCGCCCGGGACTCTCGACGAGATCCGCGCGGGATTTCCATGGCGTTGGACGGTAATGCCGCCGCCGCCGCCGTTATCTCGTCCGTCCGGCGATATCCGACCGCAGCCGTTAAAATCGGCCGCGAAGGACGGCCGAGCGTGCGGGTTAACGGCGCACGTTGTTTTCTTTCGTTTCTCGTTTTTTGTTTTTTTTTTCTTTTATAATCGACACACATCTCGGCTGTTCAACGCGCGGATCGCCGGCCCGGTCGCCGAAAGGCCGTCGCGCGACTCTCGGAGATGCCGCCACCTCTATCCCGCACAGTCGTCAGACAGCGAACGGGAAATCGCGTTACGGTTTGACCGGCGCGTCGTGGCACACGCGAGTGAACCTCGGAACGGTTTTTCGTTTCTCGGGTTTCGGTCACCGATCAGACGCGACGGGCGAAACTGGCGGCCGTGCGCGCGGAATCGAACGCGCGTGACAGGGAAACGGCGAGCGAAAACCCGGGTGCCGGGCGCGGAACGTTCGCCGGAGAAATGCGCGCGCCCGCGCCAAACACAATAACGGTTTGATGCGCGTGTAGGTCCGGTTCCGGACCGCGGGGTCGGCGTCGCGGTTTTTTCGCCACGTTTCCTCGGGGGGGGTTTGTTGTTTATTTATGCGCGTAGACGGTCGCGTTTTTACCGGTTATCTTATTATATCCGGATCGATGGGAATTAATTTATTGAGACGAAAAAAAAAAAAAAAACCGACAGGGCGGCGCGCGCACAAAGAAAACGAGAGCGCGCGCTACTATCGCGCGCTGAAACAGTCATTATTGCGTGTAAACATTACGTACGATAATAATGCGCGGGCGATTTTTTCGATTATTTTTTTCTTTTCTTTTTTTCTGATGGAATTTTATCCGAAAATCCCGACTGGTTATAACATTGTTATTATGTTTAATAAGGCCGGTCCCGATATTCCGAACTTTCCGGTTTTCGTTCCGGTTTTTTTTTTTTTTTTGTCGGACCGTCAGCGTTTCCGCCGAATGTATTTCTACGCATATTATCGAGACCGTGTTTGAGAACCCCTAGTCTGAATACGATATTCGGGATAAACCGTTTGGTATTGGCACGGAGACGGATTCCAGTTTACACTGTTTATACGGTTTTACACGTGGTAATTCCTAACCGTCATAAATAAATAAAAATCTATTACAAGAACATCATTTTCCAAAAAAAAAAAAAAAAAAAAAAAAAGGCACGCGACAATCATTCAAAATAATGCCTACACGTGTAACATTCAATTCAATTCGAATTTTTTTTTTGAACGTTATCCGAAAACGGGGCCAATGCGATCCGCGTTCTCGTGGAGGCGCCCCCCCCCCTCCCCGAGCGGTTTTAAACGGATCTCAGACGAGAATATTTCAAACGAGCATTGTGTAAACGACCAACCAATAGTCGCACGATAGTCAAACGTCTCTCTCCCGGTAAACTGTATTTGCGCACCGCTACTGCCCGACGCGCGAATCGGCGGCGGCGGTCGATAACACACCGGCATCGTACGACGACCGGTTGCACTGTAGACTGCTGGACTGGGGGGACGGGATGATCATCTCGAAACCCCGTCCCGATAATGCGGGCGGACGCGAATCCGGCGGAAACGGCCGACGCCCGTTCCTGTTACCGGTCGACAAACGGCGACGGACAATAACACCGCCGCGGAGGACACGTGGCGATCGCGTACGTTATTTACACGGCCGTTTTCGTCGGTTCCGCGTCACGTCCGGATGTACCGGAATAACGGTCACCGCCGCCGTCTGCCGGTCGGTAAGCAGTTCCCGGTGTCGCCGGTTTCCGAGTCTGACACGCCGTTGGCCCGAGCGAGGGCGCCGGCCTCATCGTCGCGGTCGTTCGTTTTTTTTTAACGCGATTTCGGAGCCCCCGCGCAAAAGGTAGAAAAACGCGAAAAGTCTACGACGACGAATACACGTTTTGAGCCACTTTTGCGTTCGTTCTCATTCATTCATTACCGTACGATTGATCGCGCGTTATTGATACGGGCACACCGTTTATACTGGCCGGCGGCTTTCCGCGGACAATTTGTCCGAACCGCGCATTCGGCTCTCGGACAAATCGCCCGCAAACACAAATAATCCGTTCGCTGCAATAATAATTCATAACAGATAAATAACGAACACGCGCAGCTAACGTCGCAGTGCCTGGTCCACCGTGAATAACGCACTATTTTTTTTAATACGTACTACAGCCGAAATATCCGTCACTGCCGGGTTTAAGAGTAAAACCATTTTTTTTTTTTAAAGTTAAACGAATTAAGGCGTTCTTCATATATGCGCATACGCATAAACGATTAAATAAAACGATAGTATATCCTTATAAGCTGCGCGTTCGCCGTCTGTCTACACTGTCAGTTAGTATATGTTATTTGTGTTTTCGATTTTCGAAACATCCAACTCGGGAAATTGCGACTTATAGCTGACCGAGATAAATACGGGTCGGGGCGAATACAACCCTACTCTGTCCCGACGTTTGGCCCCGACGTTTGTTTATTGCCACGGAAAATGCTATTCACATCGGAGACTGACGTCTTGTAAATGAAAATGAGGACGCGTAGAATACGACGGGGTCGAATCAATTCCATAGGTAATAAAATGCGTTTGGCCGGTTCGTTGCGCCGTTATACGATTCTGTGCCCAGAGAATTTTCGTACATAATTCGTGCGATAAATCTCGCGCCGGCCTGCGTTTAAATTTCTGAACAGTTAACGCCAGTACCTCGTTTCACCACCGCGCCGTCGTTTAAATACCTCAAAAGTTAGGTTCTGAAAAAAACCTTAACAAAGTAGGTAGCGTCATACCTAAAGTTCTTATATTAATCGTCCGACGCGATCCGACCAACCACAACCGCACAACAACCTTTTATGATGGTTAATTTGAGCTGATTGTATGCCGTTCTATTCTAAAAAAAAAAAAAAAAACCAGGCGTTTTTCAAAACGCTCTGGTTCATTTTATAATACGCGGCGTTTCAAATGCATTCGTCCGATTATTTCGAAAATGTATAATTTTATTGAAAACGAATTCCGTACGGACGGAATGAAGCGAATGAAATATTCGCAAAACAATCACGTTTTATTAAAGTTTAGCCACGACTTGCAAATGTCTCCGCCACGACCACCCAGCCGCCCGGCGTACACGTCTCCGCACGGTATTCGGATTCTTCCCGAACGTTGCCGATATCGTTACTTGTGTCGCGGCACGTTCAGAGCGTCTGTAATCCCGGTTTCGGGCCCTTCCGCGTCTGCCCGGGGGAGAACAGTCGGTACGCGGACTTTATCTGTTACGCGGCCCCCTCAACGGCAGGTCGCGCGCCGTGAGCTCCGCGGAACTCGATGGCCGCGGACGGACCCGTTCGGCCAATCGTCACGGCCATCCCGAAACCAACCGACTGACTTTTAGACGGTTCGCCGGCCCGTTACGGAGTTTATCAGTTGAACGCGCTCGGCCGTCTCGCCTTTCCACCAAGTGCGCGGGCCATTAACGCCGCGGTCGGCGGACGTGTCGCTGCGTACGCGCCTGTACGCGTTGAATACGGGCGTGCGCCAAATCGCCCGCAACAGTGGCTGGCTCCGTCCCTAATTGTCCCGGGGGACGTATTCGCACGATTGCCGTGCAATTGTTTTCGACGCGGAACGGCAACAGCGTCGTCCGCCGCCGTGCTCGGGAACACCACCGTCAACGCGGTTTCCGCGTCGTTCGCCGGTGCGCGGCGTTCGGTCGGTTTGCCCGCCGCCCGCCCCAAGAGACGGCGGCGTGTTCATCCCGACATTATACGGTCCGGGCTCTCCGCCGTCGCGCGTAGACGACGCGGAATATTATCAATCCGGCGCTATCGCGACGCCGTCGTTATCGGCTTATCCGTTCGCGGTTTATCGGCCGATCGAACGTAACACGGTGTACGCCGGACACGCCGTTCTCCGCCGAACCCCGACTGAGGCGACTCAGGTGACACGGCATCGACGATGGCTCCATCGTTCGGCCATTGCGACCGGGCCGCGGGCCACGTCGAGGCCCCCGCGCACGCGGCCCCGGGCGTTCGACGGGAACGAGGCGCCTGCGGCAAGACGGTCGCCGCCGCGTCAATCGCGTCCGCGGTAAACACTAGCGATCGTCGGACGTGTTCTCGTTACGGAAAACCGTTTGCGGACGGCGGTAAAACGAAAGCGCGTACGAGTATCGTGCGCGATCGTCGGTGCCCCCGGAACGGCAACGCGACACCCGGCGCTTTCCCGGCCGATTACAATATGCCGTCGTCGTATACTCGCGGGCGGCGATTATTATAGCACGTGACCCGCATCCGGCGGAGTTTTCGGAAGACGGACGGTGGGATTTACTGCGGCCGGAACTTTTACAATTTTTTTTTTTTTTTTTTTTATCCCAGATCTCTCAACGGTACGACTACGGTTTTACAGCGCGAAACACGACGATACGGACATTAAGAATATTACAATGCGCACTTATGCGGTTTAAGTGAACGTGGTTCCGTTAAAAAACAAAAAAAAAAAAAACCACGCGGTCACCCGTCCGAGCAGGCGCTCGGCGACACTGTCGGTGCGGTTTCGTACTTGCACGCGTGAAGCGACGCGTCGATCCGCAGTGAGACGCGTATTAGTGTGACAGTGTGCATACGAGCATTGTGTCGCACGCCCACCGGGTTATTATTGCCGTAGAAACGTTTATAAAAACCGTACGACAATTACACCACGGTTTACAGTTGCGCGGGTGTGTTGTACACGTTTTCACGTTCTCGCTGAAATTGCAGACGTTTCGTGTAGAAAAAAAAAAAAAACGTATATTTATTACTATAGATTAGCTGATCCTCCAACGCTTTTGATGTTTTCAAACAGTGTTTAATGCGTTTGTCGTTTTTCTTTTAGCCGTCTCCCGCGCCCGGGCCGTTGTCCGTGCGAAATTTTCTAATTTGTTTTCTTTATTTTTCACCCGTATTATTCGCTTTCGGTTTTTTTTACCGCGTCCGAATCGAACGGAAACGAACAGGTGCGGGTAGTCCGCTAAAATCGAATAAATATACACGCTCCCTATACATGTATTTGTTCTTCTGAACACTGTCCCAAGTGTCATCGCGTCGCCTGATTTTTCATTTTTTTTTTTTTTTTTTTTTGACGGAGGGTGCTGGGGACGTTTTTTCGTGTTAGGGTTTTATAGCGCGTCGTTTAAATAACTGTACGTTTATTTTTTTATTATTTTTCGCAAATTCGTACCCAATACCTCTACGATCGATCTAATTGTACGTGGCTCTGTCACGTGTCGCGTGCAAAAAAAAAAAAAAAATGTACTCGCGCCGGTCTCAGAAGATGAGACACACTTGATACGTTGTGTATCGAGAGACGTTTAAAGACTAAGGCGAATGGTAATTTTAAATATAAAAATATGATATCGTGACAGAATAAAATTGTGTTTCGTGGGCTGTCCGCTTTCCACCTTTTTGTTTCCATTCATTGCTGACGCGCACGGTCAATGCCAAAAAGTAACACGGGTAAAAAATAAATAAAATAAATATTGGCGCGGGCAAGGCCGGGCAGGACAGCTAGTGTGTATATGTTTCTCATGGCTCTTTCAGTTAGAAAACAACGAACGATTTTTCAGAAACGCGGCGGTCCATCGGTAACCGTTTTCAATTATTTTGTATTGTTATTAAGTATTTATTGTTTAAATGTTTTTTAAACAATCATTGTTGTTATGGAAACGCACGTTGTTGTAACCATTTCACCATAATATAATATATGTATTTTCTTTTTTTTTTTTTAAAAAAAATTGCATTCCTATTACCGAGATGACCAGTCAACGCTTTTCGTGCCTAATTAATCCCGTGTCAACCTCCCTTTTAGGGTTGTAATTTTGCATTGAAAATTAACGTAATTGATGATTTATCTCGATTGACTCACCCCTGCAATGTTCGCTATCTGGATCAGAGTTCAATTTTCATAACGGTGGACTGCCTACCGATTCTATCGGCTCTGCAAAATAGTGTAAATTGATTTTGCGTGTACACCTATTACCGACTATAAATGCGACGACAATCTGTTGCAAACGAAAAACGATTCTGAGCGAGCTCCCTTTAATGCGTTTCGAATCGAAAGTGTTATTAATTTGTATTAGATTTGTACAATTAACCGCAAATTAAATTTTCGTGTTTTTAACGAATCGCTAGAAAAAAAAAAAAAATAAACCGTGAGTACGATCACTGCGAAACGCGTTGTTGCAGAGATGATAATTAATCTCGCACAGAATGTTTACCGATCGGGTTTCTCGATATTCGGCTATTTTCCAGTGCCCCGAATTCATTTTCATAAAAAAAAAAAAAAAAAAACCGACTGAAACACCACAGCATCGAGTTTACCAAAATAAATCCTCGTTGCATTTTTTTTTTTCGTGTAACATCAACAGTAATTTTAGTTTACATGCATATTTTTTTTCCCCGAGCGTAGGTGTATATAATATTTTCGCTGTTATTGTAGGGCTACGATTTTTCGCTAAACGCATTATCTTTTTCTCGTCGTGACATTTATTATGTTGCCGGCATATATGGCAACACAGTTTATGTTAATAGCCGGCACAATATCATCCTAACCGCGTTCACCGCGAATTATCGACATTTTATTGCGTGTTTTCGGTACTATTTTTTGTTGCCCAATCGCACGATTATTGTCAATTTTAGTGATTAAAAAAAAAAAAAAAATAAATACAATATTATCCTCCATAAGAGGCCGTCACAGTAGAATTCATAATATTACGCTGTCTATGTCTTCCTATAGCCGACCGCAATAGTAAAACAAACTCGAAGCCTAAACATTTACGATTGTACAATTATTATATTTTGGAGATGGCTACGCGAGAACAGACGTATTTAAAGTATACAATAATGAAACGGTCGACGCAGTAAAATGTCCGGTTTTTTTTTTTTTTTTTTTTTAATCGATCGTTAAGGAAACTGCTGGGGAAATAAAAAACTACCCGCCCGGCGCGTCAACAAGACCCGAGATTTAACCATTAAAGGGTCTTTTGCCGTTCGATTGGATTTATGGTAGTAAAGTTGTTTACGGACGGAAATCGTGCGTAGTAAAAACCGACAAATTCCCGTACAGGTCTACCCCATACTCAATCCGAAACGCCAATAATAAATCGCGTCCGAACAACATAATATAATGCATTAAAGAACGGTTTTCTCAACGGGGCCGACGAAGAACAAAATCCCGACGACCGGGGTGGCGAACGTCGGTCATCGCAACGATCTCCGGATATTCTTCCCCCTTTCCCCCGGAAAAAAAAAACGAACGAAATCGCGCGTACGACCAACGGGTAAATCGGAAAACCGAGGGATTCGAATACCCAATTATATAGGGTACTCGAGTTAAAGTTTTGGATTGCCCGGAAAAATGAATATGGAAGTTTGGTAACAGAGACATTGAAAATTTTGATTCCGTTCGCTACTTCTTATTTATGCGAAAAAGGATTCTCATCCGTGGTGGCAATAAAAACCAAGTATAGAAATCGTTTGTTATCACCAGAAAATAACCCACTTTTATGCGTTTCAGATGTTGAACCACAAATTAAGCAACTTTTAAATTTAAAACAAATTCAAAGATCGCACTAATTATTTATTTTAATTTTTTCAATAAAAAGTCTTAAATATTTAAATAAAAAGGTACATTTTGTAAATCAGCGTTTTATTATTTTTGACCTGCGCGACCCCGAGTCAAGGTGTTCGCGAGTTCCCCCTGGTTGAGAAACGCTGCCCTATATAAACTCGCAGTGTTGTTGTTGTTGTTGGTGTTTTCTTTTTTAACGATTTCTTTTCGGAAATCCGTCCCGAACACGGCGTTAATTTTTTTTTTTTTTTTAAATATTCATCTAGAGGCTGCGCGTATTTGTATCGCGCGCATACTGAAAACCGTTTCGCCAAGCAACGGCGGTACGTGTTGAGAGGCGATCGTTGTCGAACGCGCAAAAACCAAACTCAATAACGCCGCAGTATTCGTACGGTCGCCGTTTCCAGCAGCATCATGTTTTGGACGACGGCAGTGCAGTTGATCGTAGCTTGGAGTTTTCCCGCGGCCGCGGCCGCCGGCGACGTTCCGCGTCGAAACGCCGGGACCGACGGCGAACACCACGTAATGTTATTTTAACCTTTCAGAAATCCAATCGGTTTCGGCGAACGTCAGCTCGCTCCTCGGCGTTGCCGCGCGTCGCGTCCCGTTTTTTTTTTCTAGCTTTCCGCGAGAATCGCGGCCCGGGCATATTTTCGCACACGTCCACTGTAAATATTTCTTGTTCGCGCGTACAAATTACGTTTCCCCGACCGGTTTTTGTTTTTTTTTGAAAATTCTCAATATTTACCTTCCCATTATTCGGACGTAGTATGACTGGAAACGTATAAATAGTTTATTGTTAAAAATATCGGTTTCGCTTTTTTTGTTTTTCGTTTATAACTAAAAAAAATGTGTTGAATAATACAGTCAAATTCAATAAAACAATAAAATGGTAAAAAATTTTTAAGATAATTTATTTATTATTTTTTTTTTTTTCAATTTAATAAAAACGAATAACGTCATGAAAAGCGGAAGCAATAAAACGCTGACAGCGATTGACGAATTGGAATTTCGTTTTCGCGATTCGCCGGAATATCGGTACAGTTATTTTGTTGGCCAGTCTTCGGCCTGAAAAACGGGAACGAGAATATCGATTAGATAACTATTGACATAATTTACGTCTGAATAAAAACTGTTTAGACGCATAATATATCGCACAAAATACACCCGGTCCGCAATTGACGTGCGTAAAAGATACGGCCAAGCCGCAATTTGCATAGTATATGACTATGACGTTGTTTGGGGACGCGATTCGCCGACTCCGACGTGCGCGAGGGAGGAAACGATTTCGCGACGCTCGTCTCCGTGACGGGTTTCCCGAAATTTCGGCCGCTTAGACCGGTGGGAACGCCGCCGCTAGATTTTCGGTCAATTTACCGCCTACGGAGACGTGGCCGGGGAAGGGGAAGCCAAGGGGAGGCACAGTTCCCCACCGTGAACCGTATGTGCGCACCGCGTGCCGTTTTCCGAGTTGCGAGTGTTGACTGTACACGTTACTCAGTGATTCCGTCCACTCCTGCAAGACGTACAATTTTTATAATGAAAACCGTACGAAAAATATGCCATAATTAAAAATACTAAGGCTGGGCAATGGGTTCGTGGTTTTTTTTTCAACTCGGTCAAGTCAAGTTAAATTCAAATGATGTTAATAATAATTCAAAATCAATTCGAAATAAATAATCTATCAATCCGACCGTGTTGGAAACCGACCAACAGTGAAAATCAACTTTTGAACACGAGTTGAGTTACCGGCCATTCTAATGACCTAATTTGTCCACCTACGACCACCGAACCGGAGACGACGGTAAACAAATAACAGGCATTCGTATCAATTCGCTATTTAAAATTTTCATAACGATAACGGTATATTTTTTTTATACGGTCGTACAAATTGAAATCGAAATCAATTTAACTTACTGTTTAAATACAAAATTAACTCTAGTCAAATTAAAAGTAAATTATTTTGCGTTACTCAAGTTGACAATTTTTTTTTTACATAACAAAATAACGAAGTAAAGACCAAACTGTTAAATGGCTAATACTCTTAAATAAATGCGTATACGATATAAACAAATAAATAAATAAATGAACGCGTCGTCTGGAGTATTGTGAAACGTGTATTGTATCTATAAATACGTTTTAGACGATAAATAATGACCAAACACAATTTTCATATTTCTCGACATATCTGTCTCTAATAAACAATAACGACTCGATTCAATACGTTTCTCTTGTTAAAACGAATTTCGTTTCTACGCGAAATACGAACGATTTTTGTATAGTTACCCATTGCTTTCGTTTATTTTTTTCATATTCAGCCGCGTTTTGCTTTTCGACCCGGTGATTTTGCCCGGCGGTGAGTTTTCATTCGGGAACCGGTCGCACGGTACGCATTTCACAACACTCCAGGCGACGCGTTCATTTATTTATTCATGCATTCGTATCATTGTTATGTTAACAGTTCCAAAAAAATTAATCTATCGAGTCGTCGGGTCAACTTGTCGACTCGTCACGGCCCAGCCCCGGAGCCTAGTATTTAAACCCCACGGCCCCTCGATGCAAATTCGTAACCGCGCCGCCGTCCGTTGCCCCCGGTAATGTGTCTCGCTTTACCCGCCGCACAGAGTCGTGTACTAAATCCGTCTCTAAATGGACTGCGCGTCGCGGGCCAGATAATTAGTACATTGATAAAACAACAACAATAATAACAATAACAGTACAACCATAAAAAGAGAAATCTTTTTACTTCAAACAGAATGAGTCTGGACACCAGGAAAGCACTTATAAAAAACTTTGTGTGGAGCGTAGCTCTATATGGAGCGGAGACTTGGACAATAATGAAGACTGAAAAAGCCAAAATAGAAGCCTTTGAAGTATAGTGTTGGAGAAGAGTGCTAAAAATTTCATGGACGGAAAAGATAAAAAATGATGAGGTTTTCAGGAGAATGAATACTCAAAAATCAATATGGAATACGCTAAGACCGAGGAGGAAAGCATGGATCGGATACGTAATAAGGAATAGTCCTTGGATAACCACAATAATAGAGGGAAAAATCGAAGGAAAACCTGGAAGTGAAGGCCCAGAACTCCATTTCTGAAGCAGGTGATGGAAGATACCGGAATAGGAACATACTGGGAGATGAAGAGGATTATAAGTGACAGAGATAAGTGGAGAGAAACACACCATTAATCATTTAACCAATCTTCGGATTGATAAAAAAAAAAAAAAAAAAAAAAAGTACAGCCAGACTAATATCCGTCCGAAATAACGGGTGTTCCCCCCCCCCCATCGGCCGATGTTCGCCGTCCAAACGCGACGGGGTCGGTTCGCGACAGCGGCGCGTATGGGAACACGACAAGGAGGGCTAGCGCCGCGTGAAAAAAACGACGGGATTTTAATGGCCGGGCAACCGGTCAGGGGGGAAGCGGGGTGAATATCAATCGTTATTGCCGTTTAACGTTGTCGTTTTCGCGTGTTTGTTTCGGCCCCGGCAGATCGACTCGCGGCCCACGGCGTGCAAGCCCGTGACGCCGCCGTGCATCGTTTGCACTTCGCCGGCGCTAGTCAAACACCACTTGTGCACGAATCCGTACGTGACGTACCGGATCGATTGCACGACGGACGATTCGCGCGCCAGCAGCACGTACAATCCATGCAAGCGGACCACGACGGCCGCGCCGTGCGACCCGAAGACGTCCGCGCCGTGCACGCCTACAAAATGCACGGCCCGTCCGCCGTGTACGAAAAAACGGGCCGCGACGCCGTCGCCGGGCCCGGACAAGACCAAACGGACGACACTGTGTCAGTGTTGCGCCGCTCGCGCGAAATCGGATCGAAAAAGTAAGCGTCGCGACGCGCGGGGCGATGGCGGCGGCGACTGCGGCGGCTGCGGCGGCTGCGGCGGCTGCGGCGGCTGCGGCGGCTGCGGCGGCTGCGGCGGCTGCGGTCCCAGAGCCCGTTGCGACGAACCCGGACGCTCGGCGTCGGCATAATCGCGGCCCGATTCCGGAATCGCGTACGAATCGCGGCCGCGTCGTCGCCGACGCGCTCCGCCCGTACGGCCCGGTCACAACACTAAGGCGACGCGCAACAACTTTCTCGCGTCGGAGTACGTACGACGGCGCAACGACGGTCCCGATACATTTCCAGGTGTCACTAGACGTTTCATCGATAGTCTGTGGCGGGCGACCGAAATTTCCTCGCCGTCCCGCGTTTCCGATTGAAAGCGACACGCGTTTGTCAGCGTGCGCCCGGTGTAGCCCAGTTGTTGTTTGACAAATGTCGCTGCGGTCTCGTCGCCTAAACGCGTATACGCTGCGTTTCCAACGCGGCGATCTGTTTTCACGTGTTACGGGGGACAACAGTAAATTTCAGACGGCTCGCGTGTCGTTCGTTCTGTGTCGGCTTAGTGTGGACCGGGCATTAGTGCCGCCGCCATTCTATTTGCTCGCGCGTTTCCCCCCCCCCTCCCCCCGGTTTCAGTCCTTTAATTCGGTATCACTTCGCACCCGAGTCTCGGACCGAATTTTCCAAGCGACGCATGCCCATGTCGACAGAGTCACGTCATAGGCGCGTTACACCTACGCGACGTTAGGCCGGCCAGTGTAGAACGCGACTCGTCCAACTGTGTCGTCCGCTGCCCCAATCGAATTACCAGACGCAGGTGATAAAGTCTCCTCGGGTTCCTCGGGCCGCAACTTTGGCCTGCGGCCGAGAACGTTTACCGGGCCGGAATTCACCGGTCTCGACGTCGAAAATAACACACGCCGGGCCGCGACTCAACTGCGGCCGAGATTCTCGGTATTCGTTCCCGCGTCGCCGACTCCCGTTTCGCCGACTACATTTTCTTTTGTTGACAATTCGCCTGCGACGCACGCTCGAAGTCCACCCGCCCGTTACTCCATTCAGCCACTATGGCTCATGTTAAAGCAACCCGTTTTCGTTGTAGTTTTCGCAGGGATTGCACATCTTAAAATTGTCACTGTACCAAACTGTAGAACTGTACTACACTTAAACTATGAAAATCATTAAAAGAACCATTTTGAACGTCCGTCTAATAGTTGATTACCTATTGATAATATTAAATTTATAAAATCACCAATGCCCCGATTGCGGCGCTGGAATTTCTTTAGTTAAAATCAGGGCCAACAATTATATGCCCTAAAAATCTATAAAATATGTATGCAGTTATACCATAAATACTACCAAAATATGCTCTTTAAAAATAAAATGTTATTTTAAGTCCCATCTATTTTCAATTGAACGATTTATTTTTTATATATTAAACTAAAATACAATTACTGTCAATGATTTACAAAAATGTGTGATAATCCCTTTATCGGAAAACCAATAGGGACATATATAATAATGCAACAAATCGTTGCTTGGAAAATCGTCTGGGATACCTTCTAACGACGTGGATACACCACCGGATAATAGTTTAGACATTTTTGTAAAAAAATATATAAGCCACCATTTTTTAAAAAACATTTTCACATTTTTTGTTAATATTAGTGCCATTTGTATCACTAGCTTCACATATTTTACTTAGCGCTTCAATTAGCGGTTCAATTTTCGAATAGCTTGTGTATGTTCGCCATAATACGTTGAAGCAGAAATCCATGTACCCCATTTTGTTATTGTAGGCATTAGAGGCGATAGAATACCCGAAACCTCGGTTTTAAACAATTCAATACGGCTTGGAGCTTTTAAACATACATTTATGATTCCCGAGTCTTCTAATATTCTAAATATGCTGCAAAAATATTATAAATACTAAAAAATACCACAGTATAAAAAAAAATAGGCAAAATAAAATTTCGTAACAGCAATTTCGTTAGGTTATGAAACAAATTTTGGTATAAACTAGCCATTTTTTTGACCGTCCAATGAAAATATGCAAATGCATACGTGTGTTGGCCATAGTTATAATAATTTTATTGCAACAACATTTCAATTCAAAATAATAACAGAACCGGTTTATGTGTCGGCGAAACGGGAAGATTTTTAATTCCTTATAAAACCCCGGTTTATTTGTCGGTATATCGGGAGTTGGCGACGCGGGTAGACACGGGATATTTACCCGACCGATTGGCGTGACATTTTTTTTCGAAAAAAATCATTACACTACGTTTTCTTCAACATCTGTAGTCGTCATACATTCTCGAGCGAACGGAAAAAATTAAATTATACACAGTAAAATTTCCTAACCTTCTAAACAGCGGTCGTTATTTCGGAATCCTTCGGTGACCGTTCTGTGAAAGTTTTACTGTATAATATTAATATATTATAAATATAAGTACAGCGTTTTTAAATACGTACTTTTCCGACTTTTAAATCGTCGTGACCCGAATTCGATTCGATCCAAAGTTTGAGTAACGGCGATATTGAAAACGGGTAAGGCAGTTAATAATCGCCTTTGTAGGAAATTCTCTTTATATTACCGGTAAACCGCTAAGTTACGCGTGGTACCAGTGGCGGCGCGTTGGAGATTTTTTCGGGAATATTGTCCCGGACAAAATTTGATGGGCGGCTGGGATGGGCGGGATTTTTTTAGTTGCCACCGGACAGTGACTTTTGGACGGACGAACTCATAATCCGTTTCAGGAGTAGGTGGGTCGAACGAAATTGTACTGTCCCACGAATTAAAATTGTTTGCGTCGCCACCGAGTGGTGCTACTGCCTATTGTTGTAGAGTCGTCTGGTCCATGAGACATACGTAAATAATACCGTTTCTATCAAATGTTAAAAGAGTAATAATCACGATTACCGACCCCGCGAAAAATACCTTCTACTATATTTTAAATAAGTTTTCAATCATATTTCCATGATGTTTCTATCATCGTTATCATTATCTCGGAAAACTGTCGGTCATTTCTCCCAAAACCGCAATTGATTCATTAGCGCAACGTACTTGATTCGATAATATTATCGGCTCAAGTATAATAATTAAATTCGCAGGGAATAGCACTCGTGGGGTTGTTGCGACTATTTTCCAACAACTGTAGTTGTTTTTTTTTTTTTTTTTTTTTTTTTTTTTCCATACGGTTTTCAATAATATGATGATAATTAACACGTCACCTGTCTCGTATATTTTTTCAATAAATTATTATTACAAGTCACTGTGTGTGGTTCTATGGAATAATTAATAATATAAAAAGAGCTAACATTGTCGATACCGGTGCATTGGTGTGCCAGTGTTGTCAACGTGATTTATATCGTTATGTATAAAAACCAGTGTTAGAGAAAAAATATTCTGATCCAAGTTGGGTCAGTTGCGTTATTCGAAATGCTATCATGTTTATGTTTCTCGTAAAAATATGGTCTTAAAACGCTTTATAAAAAATACATTACTACATTACGCTTAACTTTTTTTTTTTTTTTTTTGCTTTTATCACTATAGTAAACTTTTATTTGGCCAAAACAAATTCATCCGTATACAAATAAATAAAAACTAAAAAACTAGAAAATGACCACTAAAAATAAATATGTCGGCCTTCTTTTTTCTGTGAATAATTTTTCTGCTAGCAATGGTTTATCGTATACATTCAATTACCTATAACAATGGCTGCACTCGTCTCCGTTATCCTGGAACGTCTTTTTTTTCATTTTATTATCAAAAAAAAATAATAATTCTTATCTAATGTGTTGTGTTGTTTATCGTACATCTATTTTTATAATTGTAAACGTCCATTTTTAACAAGTAGAAGAATTCCCTTATCTGCTATAAATAATATGAAATAATTAATACTCAGGTGATTGAGTTGATACTACACGATACTAATCATTTTTACCCCACTGTGTCTTCCCCACTGCATGCGGATATTAATTTTGGACATGTTAAAAATGCGTCTTACGGCGCACGGCGATCTGTACGGCGGATCTCGCTATATTAGACTATTATTATTACTAATTATTATGAATTTATATATTTCAAAGGGCGCCGAATCAAATTTCCGTGAAGGTTTTTAATTAACCATCAAATTTAGGAATATTTCATTCAACCGAGGTAGGTAAGTAAATTCGATATAAAACGTCCATTTAATAACATCTGTATATTGTATACTTAAATATTTGTCAGTTATTAATTCCTACAAAAAAATGATAATATTGTAATGTATAATACGCGTTGAAAAATAAATAGAAATAATACCACGTAGAATAATATAGACAAAATAAAAATACAATATGATGACTAATAACGTGTATTTCGTAAGATAGTGCGGAAATTACAAATTGAAAATAATATAGATTTAACGCAGTATAAATTCAAAGAGTATAATATCTTGTAAAATCAAAATCTTCGGCGTTTCCGCCAATTTCCTCAAACATTTCGCAAACGGATCTGAAAAGCTCGAAACTTAATATACATAGGAAAAAACGTAAGATTTCCAGATTCAAAACTGAATAATTTGCACGTACACATTTTAAAAGCTGACACAAGGAACTTATCTTGTTCTGTAGAATGTAAAATATGTTTTTAAATAAAAAAAAAAAATCAAATTTATCTACACCACATACCTCTTTAAACCAAATTTCTGTATGGTAATGGAATCGTTATTAATGCAGTTTTATATACGTATTGTATTTATATTTATTATACTGGGTAATTAGGTTTGTGATGGGAAACATATAAACTTTACCCAATAATAATCATGAAATTATCTCTAGTGTTACACTTATAATTATCAATAATTCTACGGCGTAAATCTTATTTGACATAATTTTAAATTTGACTTTTAGGCGTGTTAAATTACGATTCAGACCACTGTGCGTCGGTTTTATTTTTGACGATTTATGGGTTACCCAATTGGGTTACCTCGACTACAGAGGGGCGAAGACACAAGGACCAATAAACCACCAATCATACCACGCTCAGAACAGACTTTTGATTAAAATCAATGATCGTTGATCTCGGTATATGCATTTAATGATTGTATCGCCTTTATCCTCAATCTTTCCACCGAATTTCACCGCATTGACCAACTCGCTATGGGTCCTGCTTTTTACAATTTAATTTTACACAGCAGCACGTATACAGAACAAATAAAATAATTATTATTACTTGGGTTTTGAAAAATGAGAGAGAAAAAACTTATACTTTATACTATTATCTATTATAAGTACAGGCATTGTGTATGCCGCAGCGTTGTATAATGCACGATGTTGAATCACTATAGATATGACTAAATGAGAATAATGTCACGTACATATCGATTATTTTGCGCGATATAATGTAATGTACCTATACATTGATGCGATATAGACGAGTACAGTGAGTAGTGAGTAGTACCTCTTTATTCGTCTTCAACCGTACGTCCGTACGTAAATAAAATTATTATTTTGGCATTATAATATAAATATTTTTAAACCATAATTTTATTTCTAATTAAATATTGTTTTTCGGTAAATGTTAATATACCTATTATTAAATAAAATTCACTTGTAAAGTTTTCATAATATATTAAAATATTAAATATATGTTATCGAAAATATATACTTCTGAGGTGGGCCCAAGGCCCCCACATTCCTAAATCCAGCCCTGTATACACAACACAATTTTACGTCTGTATCAATATTCACGAGGCCGCTTAAATTGATATCAAATTTTTCACTTTACAATTGTAAACAGAAAAAAAGAACGCCGTAATGCATATTACGGCCTTATTAACTAATACATATATTTTTTATATTTTTCCGTTTTTTTTTCGATTTTTCAAATTTGATGAGAAAACTCCTAAGAAAATCAAAAAAAATAAGAAACGGCTCTTAAATACCTCCCTAGTGAAATTTCCTTTTAAAACATAGCTATCATTAAAAGTATTTAAAAGTACTTATTTTTGGTAGAAACGTTGTTCACAGAAAACGGAAAAAAAAAATCTTTGTAAAACTATAAGGTTCTTCGCTCCACTCAGAATTTAAAAGAGCAAATGTAGTATTTTTGTCAATATTTCAAGTCTCTAAGAGGATTTCTAACTTAATTTCACAAAAAAAAAAAAGATTAAAATTAAAAATTATAAAATAATTTTTTTCGTAAATGATCCCGTTCTTTCTACGTATTTTTTGGTTTCAATTTAAAAAAAAAATGATACAGAAAAAATCAAAAAAAAAATTACTTTCTTACAAACTAGATTAAAAATGCAACAAAAGAAGGTCTCTGTTTGTTTTTCTATCGGAGCATTTTTTTAAGGTAGAAAACATAACGATGAAAACAATGCAAATCTCCTTAATGCACCAAATAAACAATTTTAAAATCAATTTCGCCAATATCCTCGAGCATTATGTAACGATTATTATTATTAATCGTATAGTATCGCCTCCTGTAGATAGGCCGCCTGTCTGAATAAGTCACGTCTGTTTCGGGCAAAATCCTTACGAATATGTCGGATAATAGTAATAATATATACGCAAGTTTCTGCCGGCAAAACTTTTGAAACCGAAATTATCGCCCGCGGGCGAATAACTTTCCTAATCCCCGCGGGAACGCGGCTGACGGTACAATAATTTATTTATTCGGAAATTTAAAAAAGAAAACTCCGGAGGTCACGGCGTGGTGTCCGTTCTGGTCACGATCATTATTCGTTCTGAAAACCATTTCTATGAGCAACTCATGTGCATGTTATATTATATAGATAATATGCGAACTTTTTCGAAAGTTAAACTCTTTAACGTGATTGTTTAACAAACATTTTCGGATTAAAATAATACAACGATCGGTGAAATTTTGGTTCAATAATCACGTTAGAAAACATAAAATGAGCCGCTAATTTTGATATTATAAAAATTACGAATGAAGAGTGATCAGAAGTCGTCTTTGATATAATAGACCCGTGAAACTGGTTCATCCGCATTTGACGATGTTAATAAATAGAGTTCGGAAGTTATATAAAGTAAATTTGGCGAAATATGCATTCATAATTCATTATGAATTATTAAAATTTTAATTTTTAGGAGATTTTTTGCTTTAATTGGATTATAATAAATACATATAGAGACTTGAAACTTGGTAATAATACTTACATTGATATCACCTAGGTGGTCAAATTTTCAAAATTATCGGACAACATTTTTATTTTAATAAGTGCTTCGAAAAATGTCTACACTTGAAATTATGTATTATCGACTAGGCTCGGAATCTAGACTATCACAATATATCTTTATAAAGTAATTAAAGTAGGAAGAAATATTAACTTGCAAAAGCATTCATTATGCAGAGGCTAAACTACTTCAACACATTCGTAATATTATTAAGTGTTATCAATAGCAAATTATTCTGTAGTTTAAATTAAGTTGTATCCATCATTAAATACTATATAAAATCAAAGTTATTTTGTTAAAAACTAAAACAAACTATGTTATCAAGTTTGGCGTTTTCCGATTTTGAAAACATTCTAATCCAAAATGCTCAAGGTTATCGGAGGCTCATAGTCCATAGAAGGGGGTGGAGTGGTTTGTAGACTGAAAATGCTTCATTCGCCTCTTTGGACAATTATATATTTTACATGTATCGGTTATTCATTTTTCAAATTTGTCTACTATATTACTATGTATAAGCCCACGAAAAACAGCCTAATTATTATAAATGTAATACAATCTAATACAATAAATTTAATTATAAATTATAATAATATATAATATTATAATTTTCTTTGAAAACATGTATTTTTTTGCGTGTCAAAAGATTACTTTAGACACTATATTTTAAATTCCGGTACAACGGTAATAGCATGTTCCGGAATATCTTCCGGTAACATGATCGTAAAACATTTCAAATACATCAGCTGATCGTTATTTAATTTTGGCTTCTTCGGTGTTTTAGGACGTTTTTGTCGCGGAACTGACCGCCTATAGGGTAGCAGCTTTTGTTTCCTGACGTCGATTCGAGTCAACTCTTTCATTTTATCTACCGCGCGTTGTGCAGCTTTTATTTTATTGCGCTCCAACATTTTTAATCTGTCCAACTTTTCATCGTTTCTCTCGATTATTTTCATTATAATTTCTGTTTCTTTAAAACGATCTTTTGGAATTTTTTCACATTCGGCAATCGCTTCGTTCAGTTTAGTGATTAGTAATTCAATTCCAGTATGCGTATCTCTAATGCCATGTTCCTTGAAGAAAGACGACAATATTGTCTTTATATTTTCTATGTGCCTAGTTAAGATGTCATTGTTTGAATTAAGTTTGATGTGTTTAGAATGTGTTTGTTCAAAACAAGAAATAGGCGCTGTGGTCGTGATACCGCTCTTGTGTTTATTCACCGATTTATCGGTAGTATTTTTTTTTTTGGTATGTGTGTTATTTATTATCTCCGATACTACCCTTTGATTATTAATTCTAGTTTCAAGAGAATTAATTTTTTTAATAACATGCTCCGCGGACTTCCAATACATTTTGTGTACTGGCTCCAATTGCATGTCTTTGGACAGTTCTTCAAATGACTTATGATAGTTAATGTTTGAAAAACTGTCGCGTCCTTCGTCTGTATCAGCGTCTAGATGCCTAATATCGTATTCCAATTTGTCATTGTTAACGTTGAACTTTTTTTTCCATTCCATCGGGCTCAACCATGTCAAAAGTTTGTAACAAGCCTCATATATTGGAAATTCTTTATACAACTTGTCATGTCTTCTCTTTTCTAAATCATAGTAATCGTACACGTGTTCTTCCAATACCCTGTTTGCCACTTTTATTTTAGATGTTATGGTATTTAAATTTTCTTCGATATTTTTGAGTTGATCATTTTGGTCCCTATTCCACAGCGACCATGAATTTGTATGATGCTTAAAGCCTCGAGCTTCGTTTCGGTAAATTATTTTATGGCGTTTTACCGTGTGTTTAAGGTTTGACAGTTCCTGGAGAATTATCTGAGTTTCAAATCTTGTCTTTTGAATTTGTTTAATTTCGGATTCACAGCCATCCCCAAAACACCCAATCCTAGTATGTTTTAAATATTTCCGATTCAAATAATCAATAAAATCTTCTAGAGCTTTCTTATCGTTCGCCAACTTCTTTTTTTTAAATATTTTTTTTTCGGTTTTCGATGTTAAGTTTGTAAGATTTAATAAATCATTAAATGTTAAATTATGCTTGATGTCACTTAATTTATGTAATACATCAAATTTAATGTTAACTCTATTCTTGTCATACCCTTCTCCGGATGTCGGTTCCAAAGAAAGAATTAGTTGGTGCGCTTTAAATTTTAACTCTGCTATATCGGTAGTCATTTTACACGTAAATATTTTATATTTTATATTAAAAAGTTTGAAATTGAGTTTATTAAGCTCGATTCAACACTTGCCAGTGACCATGACAAATGAAATATTATAATAACTAATTTGTCATGCCCGTGACAACTTCGTATCCAAATTAAATAATATCAACAGTTTTTTTTTTTTTATCGATTTCGCCACTGTACACACACATAACTCAAAAAATAAATGTTTCGAATTATATGACCAAAACATAATAATGTATGTATATATACGTATATCATGAATATAAATCAATAACTGTACAACACCTAATTAAATACTCGCAAACGTCATTTGACCTACCTGCATCAAGCCATTACAGTGATTGATATAAACGGAATAATCTGCACTATCGAATAATATTTGATCTGTATTCGTTCGGATTTAAACGCGCGTGATTCGCCGACAGGTTGATCGTGTAATGATAATTGTCATGTATCACATTATCGTTATACAAACACGTACATAACATTCGAAATGCGCCGACTCCTTCAAGCAACTCAAAACTCCAAATATATTTTTTTTCGACGGTGAAATGTCACCACGAGTCAAACACATTAATAATGTCAAGTATAATAACATACAAGACTTATTAAAATAATAAGTCCTAAGCTCTGCGTACGACTGAGAAAATATTACGTAACCTGATTTTTATGATTGTTACCCACTTCGGGTAGTTAACGCCGATTTATATTCTGTAATTTATTGCACTCAATGCCGTTTTTGCGTCTCTTTTTTAAACGACAAGGCGTAAAAAATCGTGACATCATTGCGCAAAGCTACTGGAACAATTTGCTCAAGATCTGTTTAACGGAACCATCACCGGCCCCCCGTAGAAGACTAATTCACTAAACAAGGAAAAGAAAAAGAAAAACTCGTACCTAATTTCGGGTTTCTAAGAAAATACAGCTCTGGCTTAGATTGTGAATTCGAAACTAGGAGCGGAAAAATCACGGCATATGTACTGAAAGAGGCCCAAGTGAGAAGTCGAGATTCGCATCTGGAACAAAAGTTTAAACTCTCTCACCTTCTTATATTTCATTACCGATAATATTTAGATACATTCCCGAGTACCAAAAAGCGTATTCTAATACCTCGGGCCGTCATAGTGTTGATGGCGTTTAAAAACGAAGCAGTGGGAAATACCCGAATCAATTCAATCCGACGTAAACGATTGAATAGTCGGTTCGACGTTTCTCGTCCTTATCGTCTCGCCTACCGTTCTTTGACCAAGAGTGCGGTAAGCGGTAAGTTCGTCCGTCGTGCGGCACGTAGTCATCTATTACACAACGCGCGTTCCGTAACACTCCAGGCGGCGCACATTCGTTTATTTGTTCGTATAATTATTATCTACGAGCGTTTACGTATTCAATAATTTCGTTTTCACATTATTTCATTTTATTGTTAATTGTTAATTATTTTGTTGTTGCGAGAGTTTCAACGTTGAATTTCGACGAAAACCGTAAATATTACGACGGCCTATAAAAAAAACGTGTACAACCGAACTCCGCTCGTCGGCTTTGCCGCCAGCTGCAACGGCGGTTTACGCGTTGCCCACAGACCGCTAAGTAAAATTACTTTGTGTATCCTATCTTCCCGACTCCGCGACCACAGCGGCGCGCCCGTTTGTTGTTTTGTTTTTCTGTTTTCGGAAAATCTCGATACGTTATGTTGTCGTAATATCATGCCGCGATGTTCGGACAGCGACAATATTACATTGCGCCATATCGGACATTTTTTTTTTTTTTTTTCTTTCAAATATCTGTTTTGAATCAAAAACGCGATTCCCATAACTATTACTACGATTTGTTTATTTTTTTTTTTTTTTCAGGCCGTTACTGTGGCACTTTTTAAGCATAAGTTTTTTTGCGCGCGTTTTTCCTATTTCCTAGAAAATCGAAATGAAAAAGAAAACCATTCGTTTTTTGTTTCGTTATTATCGTTATCTAGATTACCGGGGAAAAAGCGATTGGAAATCTAGTACTCGGACGACGATTACTGTTACACACGTTATTGTTATTCATTTACCTATACACTCGAGAAATTCTCGAGTAATCTCCGGACGACCGTCATGCGAATACCAATATTACTCATCATATCCTCTCGCTATCGTTTTTTTTTTTTTTTAATTTTTTTCTTCCGACCGCTTTTTGATTATTGTCCGTGGACGTGATGCTGTTATTATTGTAATTACATTATCCGCACGAGAACACGGTCAAATGTAATTAATTGTTCGCAATATGTTCTATTTGTTTAACATACCCACGCGAGTGTGTTTTAAACACCGCGGTAGGTACGGACAGCATATTATTGTATTGCGATAATCATCCACGTATCGTCGATATTAATTTTTTTTCCGCGGCTCTCTATTATTGCCGATAGGTAGTTTATGACGTACACACGTTAATTGTACAGTCGTCTAGGTAACGATAACTTAAAGACTGACATTTTGACGAAATTTCGATGGTTTTAGTTGCGGAACGTTGCGAGGGATAATTTAGTTTTACAACAATTATGTTTATTGTTATTATTTTTTTTTTTTTTTTTATCATTGTACAACTTTTCTACCAGAAATCTTACTCAGATTTTCAAGTATATTATCTTTTTTGAAAGGAAATTTTATCCGGACGGTACGAGTAATAATTAGGAGATTTGCGTGCGTGTAATAAAAGAAACTTCGCTCCGAATCGTTTTTCATTAGCAACGGTTTATTGTTGCGCATAGATATAAATTAAATTCGCCTATATATCGTACTTTTCCGACTTCTCACCTACAACAGTGGTCCACCCATCATCGTGCGAAGTACATCCGTCTTTAATATTTTTTTTCCATTCTATTTGTAATTATTATTGAGATTATTTTAACCCATAATAGCTGTGTGTAAGTTAAAAATTGTTTTTATTTCGGCCGGGCGCGAAACCGGTCATTGTTGAATTTCCCCCCCCCCCCATCCCGATCACGAAGACTATTGAACTGTACTAAAACTGTGTCTGTTCTATATTCCGTTTGTATAAAACGACGTATTATAGACGTTATTGTCAAGCGAGTACTTGCATTTGTGTAAGAGTCCCGCTTCACTTACTGTCATAGACGTATTGGAGTGTTTAAAGTCGCGTTGGATTTCAGCATATTATGTCAATTATTTTGTTGCCGGAAAATGAGTCTTTTTTTTCTTTTTTTTTTTTAGCTTCAAACACTGTTATGGACAACAGCCTCCTCTAAATGAAGCCTGGAAGTTAAATTTTATATGCGTACGCTATATATATCACGGATGTGCCTTTTTGAGGTTTCTACTTTTAACCCCTTGCCCCTGCCATTTGTGTACTCAAATTTCATATTTTTCGAAAGCCGTAGTAGACCGTGTACTTAGTAAACTGTCCGTAGTAACTATGTTGTATTATTGTAAGTACCCGGTTTTTCGTGGCTCAATAAAGAGTATTTTTTTTTTTGACACGTGAAATAGGCGGATAAAAATTCTATTATGTATGACAACGCAAGGCCCTAAGCCGGGGGTTATGGTTCAGACCCTCCCCGCCCCGAAATCTTTTCTTAAAATAAATTTGAATGGTTCTGAAATCTGAAACGTGTGCATCGTGCGTGCGCCACTGCGATTACAAGACACGAGTAAACAAAAACGTACGTTTCATATTTATATCGTGTTGGATGAGAAAAAAACTGATTTTAATGTACTCGTAAAAAAAAAAAAAAAAAAAAACCAAATATATAGTTCACGCAATACATGCCTGCGGTATCTAATCATAATTATTTCGGTTATCGACGGCCCGCAGTAGAACGGTATATTGAATGCTGTTTACGCCACTGTCGGTAACCACGGAGCGCCCTCAATCATATTGTACACACGACCGAGGTGTGATGAATAAAAGTATTATAAATTACAATTGAAGTGGAAATATAAGACAACGGTATAGTTGCCGAAATTTAAAAAAAAAAAAATGCATATATCGCGTTTATAGTTCCGTATTTTATTGGGTTTGTAAACGTTTTGAAATTTACTTAACCATATTTACACTCCGAACCCCGAGAATCTTCGGCTGGCCCGGTCATAATTACCGTACGGCTCGCGAGGTATTATTATTATTTTTTTATTTTTTTTTTTTTCATGTTTTTTTTTTCAAGCCGACCGGTATTCGATAATTGCGTACGCGTTGTTCCTCGCGGTTTTTCGCGCGCGTCCGGCAATTCGTGTTCCGGGGCACTCGGGGTCCCCGGCCCGCGTTACGGCACGGCACGCGGTCTTCGCGAGATTTGTGCGCGCGGCCCTTGCCATCCCGTTGTCGTCGCTCGTCCGAATCCGTTCTTCTTTGTTCCGCCGGACGATGGCGTTTTTTCGTCGCGCGCAACGTCATCAATACCCACTGCGTGTACAAAACGACGTGCAAAATAACGATATTACATATATTTGTATTATATTTTTTTCGCCTCGGACAAACGTCCGAATAAAACACACACGCGTTACCGTCGCGTATGCCTGTGCGTGCCCGTGTAACCCAACACACGCGTACATGTACGCGTTGCCGCGATGTGTGAAAATATCGCAACGACGTCGCCGCCGCGCGCCGGTACGCCCGGTACCCGCACACCACGCGCGTAAACGGGTCCGCCGAGCGGGCAATTTACAGCCGATACACGCCTCATTATTGCGCGCGCGCGTTGCAGTTGTCAGTTTAAAAATTCGTTTGAAATTTATTCAGACGTTTCGGTGATATTATATTCTGTTCGCGTTATGCACGCCGCATAATGGCATTTTATGTACACACGCACACATATGCATTATAATAGTATCCCGTAATGGCTTGTGCATTGTCTGACACCGCGTGTTTTTTATTATTATTATTATTTTTTTTTTTTTTTTTTATTTTATTCGTGACGTGTTGCAGACTGACTGCTCACGAAATTCGATAAAAAAAAAAAAAAAAAAAAAAAAAAAAAAATA